>CATIWR010083214.1:0-15284 GCA_949677035.1 Omphalea diandra
CTCTCACAAGTGTTTTGTAGGCTCACACTAAAACCTTTCACAAGAGTTTTAACTTTAAGCTAACTCTCAACCTCTTTATAATGGTGTTTATTGCTCACACCTAATAATTAACAACATAAATGAGAATGAAAGATTGAGTAGCAAATAGGCAAGAGTTTGGTTACAAATTAATGAATTTTCTTGCACTTACATCTATTTGGTGGAGTATTTATAGCTCATATCCACTAAAGAGATGTTAGTCTAAAACTATCAACAAATCTCCAAGATGTGCTAGGCAGATTTAGCATTAAATGCTTGTCAGAATGAAGTCGTGGTCGCTACTACTATTTTATGGTCTCAAATTTTCAATTTCCATTATGGGGCTGAAAATTTCAGCAGAAAACCTCATTTGTATCTAATGACTAGTCCACATGTCAGTTGTCCATTGGTTGTCTAGGAAAATATAGTCGTTGTGTTCTAACAACTATCAAAATTTGTGATCGCGAGATAGTTATGTCTTAAGCAGGACTAAGACTGCGAATTCCTTTGTTTGGTGAGGAAACTACAACTCCTTGAGTCACGGTCGCTACCAAATATTCACCCTCATGATTTTTTATCTTCAACTATTACTTAGGACACTTGGCATGTTATGGCTATGGCTTTGGTTCCCTCCATTGTCACTATGAAAGTTGCGGTCATGAATCCTGACACAATACTCACCGCGAATTCCTCTATGACTCAAGCTTCACTTCCTTCGGCTATGTCGCGGCTGCAAATTGCACCGTGAATTCCTTTGGCCTACCTTTGTACATCTTTGTGACTGATTTGCGGTCACAAATTATAATATACACACCACAAATTAGAGTGATCTTTACAAGGTTGGATGTTTTGAACTCCATCCAACTTCCAATGAAAAAACTAACATATAATCTGTATCACAACACTAAATGAAAGTATTAGTATTGATTAATCTCTATTGTCAAGATAAAAAAAGGTCCATAACTTAGGTTAAACCAACCTAGTCCAACACATCTTTAAAGTTGAAGATTTGAATGTCAAAAAAGGGGTTTAGCTTGGTTTAATCCTTAAATTTAGGTATTTTATTTGAGGGGTCTTAAGCTTTTTGTATATTAGGGGTGCTTCTTAGGATTTTAAGTGTTTATTTCAGTTACATTTTGTTAACAAAGTTAGCCTCTCCTTACCTTTTGAGATGTAGTGTTAAACCAACTTGGTGAAACTTGGTTAAACCTAATTTTTTACCTTGACAAGTTAGATTGAAGGCTACTAATGTGTTTCCCTAATATTTATCTTATAGAAAATAAGTTTAGAATAAGTTAGAAATTTAAAAGAAAAATAGCACAAATTGGAAAGGGCAAAAACTAACCTATAAGTTGTGATCAAGAATAGGAAATCATAACCAAGAAAGCAAAATCGTAATCGAGATTTGATACTTATAATTGCTATCCAGCTTTTTTTTTATGAAACCAAAAGAAACATGCTAGTACACATTCTAAATCGTGCCCAAGATCTTCAATGCCAAACCTGAGTCATGATCAAGAACATTATATCATGATCATGCCATTCAAACTATAAAGAAAAAGCTCCAATGGCTAGCTGAAAACCCATTTGACATGTGCCATGTGTACACTAGCTATTCAAAAGGTTAAAAGATTGTGACTGTTATTCTTGAGGCACGAACATGACTAAGGACTCAAGTGACATAAAATGGTAGGCCATAAGTGATTCCAATCACAACCCTTTAATCCAACAAGATGAGTAAATTACACTTCAAAAGATTAAATCACAACCATAATCCTTATACAAGTTTAGAGCATTGCAACAACTAGCTTAAAAAATTAATTAAAAAAAGCCATGTGTCATTAGCCATTAGACACATATGAAGATTGCCACTATGAAAAGGACATCCTGAGCATGACATATTGATCACAATTGCAATTGAGATGTCTCGACCATAAAATTTGTTCGACAAGCATTAAACACATGATTTTCTACCATGCCTTTGGAGATTTGGTGCTAGTATTTTAGTAACAGCTCTTTGATGATTGAAATATATAAATATTTCACTAAATGGCCTTCAATGCGAGAGAATAACCATTATTATACACCTTGCAAATTAATTTCTTAAAACCTCCTTCTTTAATATTCTCGTACTTTATTATTTAGGTTACTTTTATTACACTTATAAAGGTTTAATGTGAGCTAAACATTTGGAATTAAGGGTTAAGGTTTAACCTAATTGGGAAAAACTCTTATATAGTTGTGTGTTAGTCTTAAATACAAGTTATACCTAGGTTGGGTGTAAGCCTAAACACTAAATTAAGAAGTGAGCTTGCAAAACTCCTTGTATAGTTTGAGTGATAATGAAAAACTCAATTAGATAATTAAAGAATGGAAATAGGGTTAGTTAATATCCAAACCATTATAAATTGCTTGTATATTGATTTTCCTTCTTCCTTCCTTTCTTGTTTTAAATTATCCATTCAATTTAAAATTTAAAATTTTCATCAATTCACTTCTTATACCACAAAGGCCAACAAACGGGTTATCTATAAAGAGGAAAAGGGGTGCATGTATGCTACGTAAACATAGATTGCACCCTATCTTTCTCCTTCACTTTTTAAAGTGATAAGATCATAAAATATTAAAAAATTAGAGTTTTTAAGTTGTCTACATAGATATGTAATTATTTATATAGTCAATCACTTAGCTATACATTCAAAAGGAGAAATTAGGTTCCTATTCCAAAAGCTTTATACTATTTAGTATTTTATAGGGTGTCTATATAAACATGTAGCTTAGTTGTACAACTAGTACTTGGTTGTACATACAACTTATAAAAATTCCAAAATTGATGGTTTTAAATTTAAGTGTTTATGGGCAAGGTTTGATTCAAGGTTTATCCAAACTTTGCCTTCTTTTAGGCATTATTTTCTTTACCTTTTTAGGAAGGAACTTAACATGATTCTCATCATTGGGTTCATATCGTAGAAATCTAAAAATTTAGTGCTCATAGTTCGCCCTTTACTTTATAGGGCTTTGAAAATAACATTTTGATAAAATGATCATTGCATAAGATGCATCAATGTATTCAATTTAAATGTAAATACCAAAAAAAGGATACACATGGATGCAACTTTCTTAGCAAGTATACTAAGGTAGGCTCTTAGTAGCTCTAAACAAGTACCAATATTACATTCAAACTCTAATAGCTCTAGCAAATACTAAGGGTAGATCACGTCCTTTACAACTCTATAGCAGGTACTAAAGTAAGCTCTTAGTAGCTTTCGAGCAAGTACCAAGGTTGCATTCAACCTCCAACATATCTCAGTACATACTAAAGGTGGGTTTTGTCCTTAACAACTCTAAATAAGTACTAAGGTAGCCTCTCAGCAACTCTTAATAGGTATCAAGGTTGTCTTCAACCTCTAATAGCTCTCAATAAGTACTGATAGTGGATCATGTCCTTAACAGCTCTCTAGCAAGTACCAAGGTAGGCTATTGTAGCTCTCTAGTAAGTACCATGGTTGCATTTAACTTTCAGTAGCTTTTAACAAGTATTGAAGGTGGATCATGTTCGTAGTAGCTTTTTAGCAATATTAAGGTAGGCTTTTGGTAGCTCTTTAATAAGTATTAAGGTTGCATTAACTTCCCCCCTTATTAAAACTGTTGCAAGTCCTCAAGTAACCAAGAACTATATAGATGAAATCTTTCACAAAATTTACAAAGACATATAACTTTACTTTGCTTTCAATGTTGATCAATTAAGCATTATAATAGGCATACCAATCTAGGATTCCTTAAAACAAATGAACTAGAGTTAACTTGCTGCTTTGAAAAGGAACCCATTCATTCATGAGAAGTTAGAAATAATAGAGTAACACTTTAGATACGTACTATAACAACCATTCAAACTCTATTATTAATGGATATAATCATAAGATAAATAATGTCGAATCACCATTATCTTTACTAATTAATAATAAGAAGACTAGCTTTAAACAGAAGACATCATTATGATTCATATCATATTAAGCACAAATTTTTCACTTTTAGTTTTTCTCTCTCGTTTTTCTTTTCTAAATAGTTTAAATGCCTATTCACACAAATATAAATTGGTAATGAATGCATTTGGTTACTCAACATACAACTTAAATCCAAATGCTTTGCATACTCTCATTTTTAGCTGTCATTTTATGTGAAAATCGATATTAATCATGAAGATCCCCAGTTATTAAGCAGCTTAAAAATAATGAAGTAGATATCATTTAATTTAACTATACATAAATCATATCACATAAAAGCAACATCATCAATATTAATTAACAAAGTATAATAGCAATCCTTACTTCAATTAAGCTCATTATGATTACATATATAACTCATGCAAAGTATCATCCTATCAAGTCTCAAACTTTCCTAAATTCATAAGTTACACATTTTAACTTAGCAACTCATTTAAAATTCATTTATCTCATATACATCTAAAGAATGACATTATCTTTTATAGTTAAACTCATAGTGATCACAAAGTAAAGCTAAGAATAACTATGTATCTTATAAAAATCATAAAAATTTCAATTTATCTATCCTTATCCTTATGCATAAGCTCAAACATAATTCTTCCCCACACTTAAATATGGCTTCATCTTTAATTGACATGCATCCTTAACTTTAAAAGATAAAAAAAGGTAATATGAAAGAAATACTCCCCTCTAATCTTAGTGAAAGGTTATTCTTATCCAAATTCTTCAAAGATGGTTAGACTATATTTTCAATTAGCATTAAAGGAATAAAAGAATCAAACATCCAACAAAAGGTTAAAAGAAAAATAAAACATAAAATAACCAACATAAACATGAAAATCTAAATAATAATTTAGTAAAAATAAAAGTTCCACAACACTACATCATTGTTAGTAAGCAAAACAAACCAACTAAAAATAAATAACAAAAATTTGGTGCAAAGATGTGCATCTTACATCCCAAGTCATCTCAAAAATAATAATATATACACAAATACAAAAGAATGGCATAGATCAAGGAGACACCGAGGGTGATGGTAAATAAATATTGGCATACTTACAATATTGGCACAACTTCAAGTCTTGATGTCTTTGCACTATTTCCATGCTCATAATTCTCTCATCTATAGCATCCAATCCATAGAGAACTTGTTGCCATGGTGCATCCCCTCCAATTTTTGCTTGCTCTCTTTATCAATTAGGAAGAGGCCTAAGAGATGCACTTATAGTCTCATCATCATCACTATATTCATTTTCTAAAGAGTCTTCCCATTGTGTTGTCCTACTACCACTTGCTTATACTTTAATGTTTTTCAATTTTGTCGAGCTAAGCTCTCCCATTCCTATTGCCACTATCCTTATTCTCCCTAGTGTAATATTTCAAAACTCCTTATTCTACGCAATGGTTCCTTATCAATTTGCATAGGATTGAAATTGACCAAGTGGATTGCCAAACCCATGACAAAGTGTTCTAAACCTACAACATGCCTAGGATGTTTCAACACACTTATTAATTTTTTTAAAAAAAATATGATAATTGGTAAAGACTTTCATCTAACGCTCAACACACCACAAAAAGAATAGCTCTTGTTAGTTACTTCCCAAAAAGCATATATGACTTGAACTTTTGGATTAGCATGTAACATATATCCTTTGTAGCTATACTAAAGACTTGGAGGAAGTTTAGAGTAGAGATACCTAAAATGAGTACTGATAAGACGTGGAATTGAAGGTTTTGGGATGATCACACATCAAATTCTTTGGAAACCAAATATATCTCTTATTGGCTTTTGATTGATCTTATACTCCCAAATAGACTAAAAGCCAAAATCGACTTACTAGGGTCATCAAAATAAAGTGTGGTGAAGAACTTTAAGTTTAACTTCTTCTAAGTCCTAAAGTGGTGTAAAAACAAACCTTGTCTAACCTAATATCCTTAGTATCTCTCTTAATCTCTTATTAATCCCCAATTGAATTAGAGTAGGCTCATCTAAAAATTTATATAGAAGATGAGCTTGAGTGAAAAAACCTCTCACCTTTTTCTTCATTCAAGATAGGGGAAAGTAACACGATATGTTTGAGCTAAATCCCTTCTTGCATCTTAGCTTTGACTTCCCCTTCCTCTTAATGGTAATGGTTGAGCTTTTAAGGCCATAACTTTAAAGTTTTTATTAGGGTAGAGAAATGGAAAAGCAAAAGAACTTTAAGAATTAGCTAAGAGAGAAGAAAAAGATGAAGATAAGAATTCTAAAAGCACTAGAACTTTAATGCATGTTTATTGTGAAGATATATGAAGAATATTAATGAAGTAGAGGTTTATATAGAGTAGGAGATGGTGAAAATTGGCTAGGATAGTTTGAAATTTGAATTCACCATTCTTCCTTCTCAAAACTCCTTATTTTTTTTCTTGAATGTTGAGACTATCAGAACCTTCGACATATGTCACAAGTGTGATGGGAAATGTTGCTCCCTAAGTTTAAGCGTATCATGGTCAATAACGTTTATCACCATTATGACAATGAGCACTAGCTTGCTCGGATGGCGAGGTTCTGGGCTACGACTTTGTCACAACCATGACAATGCACACTCTTGTGCTTTTATGAGTTTGTTATGAGTAGCAATGATAGTCACGACCATGATAATATGAGTTCACTTTTCCTTCTTTTCATAGGAGTTTTCCTCTCTTTAACAAATTAACTTAAACACATCTCAATCAATGTAATAATAATGAAAACAACTAATTGGACTTTCATTAATTGTAAATTTTCATACAAAAAGTGAAATAATATTAAAACAATAAAATTAAACTTGCAAAACTAACACATTAATCAGAAGAGTACATCTAAAAGTTCAAATCCAATACCATAAAATCAGTTTTCCAGCTTTTGTTGTTTCCTTGGCTTATATCTTTTGTTTGTTGGTTCTGGAGGGTGACCTCTTCCTCTCTTAGATGGATTTTAGGCTTTGGTTCCTCTTCTTTCTCTTCTTTCTTACTCGTCTCCTTACTTGATGTTCCTTCAATCTCTAGTCCCTTTCCAATAATTATGTTTTTTTTTTTTTTTCCATTTCTATGATTTCTTAAAAAGAAAATGTATACTCATTCTCCCTTAGACAAGTTCTATGATATGCATAAAAAGCAATGGCTTATTGAAGTGTAAGAGTTTTCTTTGATGGATGGGTTACTTTAGGTTTTTGCATCTTCAAAGATGGTAAAGGATTAAATGGGGAAGGTTCCTTTTTTTATCTTAGGCTGATTGGTATTCATCTTCTCTTCTAAATTTGTTACTCAAAATTGTAATTATAATAAGGGCTATAAGTAAGCTATAGATATAACAAAAGATGTTCAATCCTAAATGAATTGGAATAGGAAAACCAAATCTTGATGGTTCTTAGATTTCTAGGACTTATAATCTTAACCCTATTAATAAATGCTAAAATAAAATTCTAACTAAACTTAATTTACTATTTTGACATAAAATTCATTTCAATATAGTTTTAGCAATTCTTAATACCATTTTCTTAAAAAAAATATGGGCAAGTATCAATCAATCATGTCTCAATATTAAATATAACTATAAATGTCAAATTAAATAGTTCCCACCTTGCTAAAAATTTTGTTAAGCTAAATTGCCTTAGTGATCTCCATTTTCTTCCCATCTTTTACATAGCAAACTTGATCAAACATACAAAATTTTATTCCCAAATCAAAACAAGAACTAATGGAGCAAATACAAATAAATAAACATATAAATATAATATAAAAAACTAAGAACTTAGGTTGCCACCCTTTTAAGGACTTTTAGTTTAACCTTTCTTATTCTCATTCTAGTGCACTGGTGAAGTGAAAAACTTCTTCATTTTTCTTTAGTTCCATGTGATTATAAAGCTTAAGACAATGCTCATTCACCTTGAAAAATTCCCTTTTATGATTTTTAATATCTATAACTTCGTGGAAATAAAATTTTACCATTCTAAATGGTCCAGACCATATGGAATTTAGCTTTCCTAAGATAATTTCAGATGAAAGCTAAAGTGCAACATCTATTGGCCTTATTGAAAATTCAGATGAACGATATGCTTATCATGCCATCTTTTTTGTTTGTCTTTGTAGCTAATGACATTCTCATATGAGTTCAATCTTAGCTCTTCTAACTCATTGAGCTATAATTATCTCTTTTCTCCAGCTTCTTTCAAATTAAAGTCTAGTTGTCATTTTTCATTATTGTCTTCTCCTACCTCATTGTCAATCTTGTTTATCTTTAAACAACTCTCTTCTAACATCAAATTTCACTTGCTCATCTCTCATTCTTAATTTCAACTTACTTAATTCAACATCAATAAGGGCCCTACCCATGGCTAAAAGTGGTCTCCTAAGAATGAGTGGTATTACATGATCCTCTTTAAAATTTAGTACCATAAAATCAATAGGAAAAATGAATTTGTTCACTTTAGCAAGAACATCTTATACCACCCCTACATGGTACTTGATAAATCTACCCACTAGTTGTAATAATTTCCTTATCTCCTTAACCTCTCTTATTTCTAATTTTCTGAAAACAAATAAAGGTATCAACTTAATACTAGATCTAAGATCATAAAGAGTTCTATAAAAAAATCTAAAGCACTAATAACATAAGGAATAATGAAACTTTTTGGATCTTTGACTTTCTAAGGAAGCTTGTTTTTTAAAATAGCATCACACTCTTTAGTGAGGGTCACCACCTCACACTCTTTAGTGAGGGTCACTACCTCACACTCTTTAAGCTTCTTCTTATTAGAAATAATGCCTTTGAGAAATTTGACATAGGACAACATTTGTGCTAATGCTTTAAGGAAAGGAATGTTAATGTATATCTTTTTGAAAACTTCTAAGAATTTGGCAAAGTCTTTTGCTATTTTTTCATCCTTTTGGCTATTCAATTGTCATGAATCGAATCTTGGGTTGTGTTGGCACTAGAGAATGGAAGGTTTAAGGCCTTTAGAAGCTGTAGCAAGCCTAATTACTTGTGGTTACCTTACTAGCTTTCATTTGTCCCACTTTAGATTCTTAAGATAATATAAATAAGAGATAGGGATTTAAGCTAAGCTTGATCCCAAATATTTCATAAAAACACTTTCTTAGATATATTATAACCATTTAATTTATTTATTATCATGTTATGATCAGGGGAGTCTAAACTCACAAGTTGTTTCCTTTTATTCTTACTTTTCATTATATACACATTATTACATGTAAAACTCTCCCATTAGAATAATCCTAAAATCTGAGGTCCCACTTAGGATTATTCTAGATATAACATTCTTTTCATTATCATATGCATTCAATATTTATCTTACATGGGCTATAAATCCTAGTATGCTTGAACATCATTTCCCTTAATCATGCATCATACACATTTTATATTGAATTAACCTTAGACATATACAAATCACATTATTCGTAACTTAGACTTTGCGAAGATTACTAAGAATATATAGTATAAATTAACATTTGCTTAAGACATTTATAAGTCTTTCAATTATATGTATACATCATTTCTATAGGCACTTATAAAGAAATAATATAGTGCCTTAATAATATGTGATATATAACTTAATTTTATCTCTAGTCTTTAATCTTAAGCATATATCAATGGCATCAATCCCATGCTTAACCTGCAAAACAAATTGTGTGTAAGCACTGAACTCCTTATAGGAAACTTAGTAAGGAATTTATATTGTCCATATGGATGCTCACATGCTTTACATGAATGCATTTCTAACTACATGACACATCAGTTGCATATAACATTTACATGGCATATCATTACACATGGACAGTCAAGTTAATGGGAATCCCTACTTGGTTTACTTATCTTTCTCACATAAGTGAGTTGCCTCTTTAGCCGTGCGTTCTCAAAGATGTTGCCTCACTAGCCATATCCTTTACTTATCTTTAACACGAGGGAGTTTCCTCACTAGCCATGTCAAGCACGCATAACATTACATTAATTTTACATAGGTTACAATCCTCACATAGGTTCCCACTTCTTCCCTGAACTACCCTTACATCACATGGCAATTAAACATAGCATTTCATTTCATTCATATAAATTCATGTGACTTTTATATTAACATAATTTGACCTACTATGGCCTATATATAATTTTATGATGCATATATCCAATGGACATTACAAGCCATGATAAAATCCCTTACTTTCCATTACTAGCCATAACTCTTCTTTATTTTGGCTTTACTATTTCTTTATCTCTTTGCTTAAGCATTATTTACTCCTAGCTTTATCTTTATTTACTCTTAATCATCTCACTTACAAACATGCCTAAGCATAAACATTCATTACATTATTATTATAACATCTAAAATATGGGGAATGCCTTAAAATCATCCATATAACATATAACATAAACATAACATATAGTATAATAAGGTAAAAGCTCTTATAAGGACAATGAAGTCCTAAACATCAATCAAACATGCAAACGTAACTTTCATTATCTCTAACTTATAACTTAACTATTAACATTTATATTTAGTCCATTGTCACCATTTTTCTTTTATCTCATTCACAGTGTTAAGATTAACATCACCATTAAATCATGTAATAATCCATAATTATAATCCTTCAGTCATTTCATAATCATCAATTTATACTCCTAAATTCATCAACACATTCATTTCTCATCATAACCCATCCCTATCTTCGTTATGCTTTACTCCAATCCAATTAGGATGTAAGACATCCTTCAACACATGAATAAAAATTTAAACTTCAAGCTTATAATTCTATACAACATTTAAGAGCTTAAATAATATCAAGGAACTAAAACTACATCCATTACCATTAAAACTCATTTACATAAGGAACAATCATAAGCTTATTAAGACATTAATATCTAACTCAATACTACTAAGGTGTTAGACATCTTCAAAACTTAATTCCTATTATAAACAATAAGTTTATAATGCCAATTAACATTGAAGAAGTCAATAATCACTAATAATTCATATAATCAATCCATATATATTAACATCTTTTAAAGCTTTAATTATATACTACATCAATATAGCGTTTAATTCAATCAAGGTGTAGAACACCAATAAAGCTGAATTTCCTTCTCAAATATGAATATTAGAATACTCATTATCATTTAATAAACAATCAATCATAAAGAACCAAGAGAACCAAACCACATACCTCAAGTACATCTAAATCTTCTTTTCAAGACAACATCACCTGTTATGCCATACTAACACCAAACTTCATCTCTTCCATTGTTATCAAACTCTAAAATACCATAAACACACTTATTCAAACATAGAAAAATATGCAAGAAATATGTAAGATTATGACTTACTTGAAATAAAAAGGAGAAAGTCACTAATTTGCTCAAAAGATGGAAGAAGACAGATGAGCAAACTAGGTTCTCCTAACTTGATTTAGTTATCATAAATGAATGAGAGGTTTTAGGAGAGTTTATTTGTGTTTTTTACTACTAAAAAACTAAGAGAAAATGGAGTATAATTCGTGTTTAGGCTATAGATAGAGAGAAAGAGTGTAAAAAGACTAAAATGCCAAAATAAAGTATTCTAGAAAAAGTCTAACAAAAATGCTACCTCCAACCCATAAAATTATGCCTACATCCTTTTGTCCTTTTCCTCAATACACTTAAAACACCACTTTTAGGCATTAATAATGATATAAAAATGAAGATATATTCATTTTTAGGAAGAAAATAAAGATAAAAAGAGTGAAAATACCAAAATACCCAAATAGAGCGTTGAAACCTTTTAGAAGCTTTACTTCCAACCTTGTGTTCCTTCCTTTAACTCACTTCAAACACCAATTATAGCCATCTAAAAATCATCTAAAAAACATCATTATCATGTCGTTTAAATGTATATTATGAACACATTAAATAAATATCGGTAATAGTAGTAAGATAAGGTAGCTATGCAACTGTCCACCTCTTCTTTTCCTTCTTCAAGACATTTTAAATACCAATTTTAGGCATATAGAAATATATAAAAACACTTTATTAAAATTTATTTAATCACTTATTAAGCACACTTACATACCTTTGTAGCCATCAAAGATCATGCACCTAACTTAGCTTATACCTTAGCGTCCATCATCCTCTTTCATTTCTTTTTAACATTTACTTTAACATAACTTTCTTTCATATATAGTAATGACATATTTCTCATTATTAAACCTTTAATTCCATCATTTATGTGTTGGACTAGGATAACTAGGATGACTAATTCTAAGTCTAGAACCTCTTTTGATATTGACAAAGGAGATTAATCATTACAAATATTTCAAATAAGTGTTAATTTTGCAGAAATGGATAAATCTCTCAAGAAGAGATGAAAAGAGCTGTTAAACTCCAAAGTAACATGTAAATCGCGACCACAATCCAGGATTCGCGATCGCGACTCATGTTAAAACATGCTGAAAATCAGGCATGCGAAATCGCGGAGCCATTTTTGGCCGCGACTCATTCAAAAGGAGTCTAAAAATGCCATATGAATTTGTGGTGTGTGTCACACCTCAGTCGTGACCATGAATTTCAAAGTAACTCAAGATGGCAGCAAGACCATAACCAGAGCATGACAAATGTCCCAGGTGATCGTTGGAAGACAAAATTCGTGAAGGCTATGAGTTGGTAGCGATCGCAATTCATGAAATGGAGAATGCAAGTTCTGGCAGACGAATTCGCATCCTCAATTGCGTCCTGCACAAAGTAATTTACGACCGCTAATTTTATTTAGTAGTTGAAAGGCAACAACTATATTTTCTTGAAGAACCAATGAGAAGCTACCACGTGTACTAGCCGTTAGACACAAACAAAAATTTTCACCGTAATTTTTGGCTCCCATATGGAAATTCAGAATTCGTGACCGCGAATGAAGCCTATCAAGCATTTAATGCAAAATCTGTCTAGCACACTTTGAAGATTTTGTACCTGTTTTATTGCAACATCTCTTTGGTGGGTAGAGGTTATAAATACCTTACCAAACATATGTAAATAAAAGAGAATTCATTAATTTTCTAGCCCAAACTCTTGCAATTTTGTTACTTAATCTTTTCTCTTCTTTAATTGATTATTTGCTATGAGCATAAACACCATTTGTAATGGATGAAGTGTTAGCCTGTTAAAACACTCTAGAGAGGTTGTTGTGTGAGCCTGAAAAACACGTGTAAAGGTTGTTGTGTGAGCCTCTAAAACACTAGTGTAAAGGTTATTATGTGAGCCTTAGAAAACATAAGTGTAAAAGTTTGGTGTGAGCTTGAAAACACCATTGATACTTAGTGGAATACCCAATTACTGAGAATTAGGGAGTGAACGTAGGGTCGATTATACCTAAACCACTATAAATCGTGTGTCTTCATTTCTTTTCTACTCTTCTATTTTTAATTTTCACACACCAATTCAACCCCTCTTCTTGGAGCTAAGGGTCAACAAGTGGTATCAGAGCAAGGTTTCACAATCAAACCTTCATTGGGTGAATAAAGATCATGGCATATGAAGAAATCCACACACATCTCAAACCCTACTTTGATGGAGCTGACTATACTCACTGGAAGTATAGGATGGAAATTTACCTTCACACAGATGTGGTGGATCTCTGGGATGTTGTAGTCAAAGAATGGAAGCCACCCACCAAGGTAGTGGATGGAAGTGAAGAACTCATTATAAGAGAAGAGTGGGTTGAAGCACATAGAAGATCAAATGGCAAGAACAAAAGAGCCATGGAAATTCTTCTAAGCTCTCTTTCAAGAGAAGAGATTGGAAGAGTACAACATTGCCAAACAACCCATGGGATATGGAAAGCATTGGAGAACTATCACGAAGGGACCACATTGGTAAAATCTAGCCAGTTAGAAATGTATGTGACGGAGTGGGAGTTGTTCATGATGAAGGAGAATGAGAGCATCACTGACATGACCAATAGACTCCTAGCAATCGTCACCAACGTGAAGAAGTTTGGTAGGATTCTCACAAATCATGAGGTAAACTCTAAAATTTTGAAATCTTTGCCTCTTAAGAAGTTTGGTGCTAGAGTGTGCAGTATTCAAGAATCCAATCCAGAAATAGGGAAGGTGCAAATAGATGTCTTGATAGGCAAATTCTTAACTCATGAGTTAGCCTTAAAGAAAGATGAGGATATGAAAAAAATGAGGAGTCATGGAGAAAAATCTAAAAAACTTGAGAAGAGAACCTTGGCATTCAAATCCTTATTAAAGGAAAAAGAAGTAGAAACTACCTTTAATGATGAAGAAAGTGACAATGAAGAATAAGAGCTAGCAATGCTCTAAAAAAGGACCAAGGAGTTAATTAGAAGGAGAAAAGAAAGAAGAAGCGTCAAGAAGACAACTCCTAATCCTAGAGAGAAATCAAATGAAGTCATTTGTTATGAGTGTGGCAAGTAAGGCCACATCAAGTAGGATTGTCCCAAGCTAAAGAAAAAGAAGAGATGGGACAAAGAGAAGAAGAAGAGTTTCTTGGCCACTTGGGATGATAGCTCAAGTGAAGAAGAGGAAGGAGGAGAGGTGGCCAACATATGCTTCATGGCACTAGGGGACTCTTCACAAGAGGTAAGTACATCTTTCCACTCTAATTCTGACTATGAGGTAGATGATATAGATGAAGAGCTTTTAAAAGCTCTAACTATGAAGTGTGACAAGTATTAGTCATAAATTAAAACCTATAGGAAGAAGTGCTCCAAACTAGAAGATGAACAAGTCTCTAAATGAGCTTGTAAATGAATTGAGAACTTTTAATGAAAAACTCAAGAAATCTATTGAAAAATTATCTACATCATCTTCTTCTTTAGCCTTACTTAGATAGGAGAATGACATTCTTAAAAGAGAAGTCATTGAGCTTAGAAGCTCAATCTCTAAATTCCATAAAGGAAAAAAGGCTTTAGACACTCTTATTGTGTCACAAAGACCACCTTTAATTAGGCATGGTCTAGGTTTTAATGGAGCTTCATCATCTTTTACAACTACATTAGTTAGAGCTTCACAACCTCCAACCTTAAGCATTGAGGTAATTGGGAAGAAAAGTGCTACTAGCGCTAAGCCTCCTAAGCCTAAAGGCAATGGGAAGGCTCCCCAAGGCTCTAGAGCTAAAACTCAAAGAGCCAACCATGCTTATATGTACAATAAAAGGTATGGTCATCCTCATAGAAAATCTTCTACTCCTACTCATCATACATGCACATGCATGCATTCACATGACCGTGGTATGAGAAG
>CATIWR010083250.1:0-21562 GCA_949677035.1 Omphalea diandra
CCTCTTCTTCACTCCTTAAGCACCTTTATCCATCTCTCAATCCTTAAATGCTCCTTATACTCTTAAATAAGCTCTATAACACCATTATTTATGATGCTATAACATGCACATAACATAAGACAATTTTCCATGTAGCTATACAAATACTACATATATGTTCAAGTGTCCCAAATATAACGGTGCAAGTGTCATTGTCATGCTTCTACAAATCGCATGACTAAATGCTCATTTATCCAATACATATGTTCGTGTGGGATTTCATATCATTTATGCAATGAATATGTTCATGTGATAATGCCAATGAATGTGGATAGGGATGTTACATATATTATATAATTTAAAATTATATATTAATTAGAAAAATAGAAATTATTTATTAATTTAAAATATTGGAATTAATTAGAAAATTATGAATTAATTATTAATTTTGAAAATAATTTTTATTATTAATTATGAAAATTAACTTTGTAATTAATTTTTATAATTATTTAGGAAAATGGCAAATAATGTATAGTATATGCATTTATTTTGTATATTAATTAGGAAATTAATAATGCATTACTAATTTTTTAATTAAATATGGAATTAATAGTTACTTATTATTTGTGTAATTAAATTTTATAATTAAATAAAATATTAAAATTTATGTTATATTATTCTTAATTTTGGAACATGATGTTCATTTGATTATTGTTATACAATATATATTAATTTATATAAATTTAGAAAAATGATGGTGAGTAATGATATGAATTGTGGTATTGAGTTATGATGAATATTTTGTATTAGAAGTGCATTTTTGTGCATATTTTACGTAACATTAGGGTTATGGTTGGAAATTTTTTTTTGAAGTGTTATTTTAATTGCAAGAACGTCGTGTATAAAACTCATATCGAGGTTTGGTGGGTTCTAGTTTTGCTGGAATTCTCCCAAAATTTCCAAAAAATATTAGGGTGAACATCTTGCATATCCATTAGTTAAGTAATCACAATAGTTTATAGCTTTTCACTAATTTATATTAATTTATAGGTTAGCTACCATGCAAAGTCAAAGGCCTTCAGTACTAGCAGCATCTTCGAGAGGACGATGATTATGTGGAGGCACATGATGTCGATGTAGATGATTAGGTTTTCTTTTGATATTTATGTTTTTTATATATCTAATGTTATTATAACAATAATAGAATTTATATTAAGTTTAATACATTAAAGATTATTATATATTGAATTTCTTTTTATATTAAATTTAATAAAATGTAAATAATTCATAAAATTATAAAAAATTAATAATGTAAAAGTTGGACAAAATTACAACGATGAAATAGCTATGGAAAGCTGCCCAATTAGCGATGAAAGTTAATTTGTCACTAGATATAGCTACGGATTAATGATGGATTCTTAATGACAAAACATTTGTTGAGCGACGAATTGTAAAATCCATCGTTACCCCTTAGCAACAACCATCCTAGTGATGGACCGTCGTTAAGGGCTACTAGCAACAGAATTAGCCAGGTTAGTGATGGAATTTGTTGCTAACCTGACATATTTTTGTTATGAGTCAAGAGGTCAATTGTAGGAATTGTTGCATAAAATCTTCAAAAGTCCTAGTATTTCCTTATGAGGTGCTCCAGTACTATTTTTGAGGAAGAAGGATGGGACATTAAGGCTATGCATTAATTACAAAGAGCTTAATAAGCTTATGATTTGAAATAGGTACCCATTACCTCTAACTAATGATAAGTTTGATCAATTGCAAGGGTCTAAATATCACTCTAAAATTGATTTGAGGTCTAGCTACCATCAATTAAGAATCAGGGAGAAAGATGTAGCTAAGACTACCTTTCGTACTCACTCTGGTCAATATGAGTTATTAGTTATGCCATTTGGACTCACTAATGTACTAGTAATGTTCATGGACTTAATGAATTGAGTGTTCCAACCCTTCTTACACTGATGTATCATTATGTTTTTTTATGATATCCTAGTTTATTCTCGATGTGCAGAGGATCATGCTTATCACCTATGATTAGTATTGCAAACCTTGAAGGAATACCAGTTATATGCCAAAGTCTCCAAATGTGAATTTTGGTTTACCAAGTTGCTTTTTCTTAGTTATATAATATTTTAGGAGGGTTTGAAAGTGGATCTTAAGAAAATTGAGGTGGTAAAATAATGGCATAAACCCACCACAGTTAGAGAAATTAGCAATTTTCTAGGATTAGTTGGCTACTACACATGTTTTATACAGGATTTCTTTAAGATTATTGCACCTATGACCCAACTAACTCACAACAACTAGAAGTTCACATGGATTGATGAATGTGAAGCTAGTTTCTAGTATCTAAAGTTCATGTCGATTTCAGCTCCCATTTTAGCCTTACTATATGGTGAAGAGAGGTACATTGTGTATTGTGATGATTTTAGAATGGGTTCAGGGTGTCGACTAATGCAGAATAATAGGATGATTGCATATGCCTCTCGTTAGCTAAAACCACATGAAAGGAACTACTGTACCCATGACTTGGAGATGGTAATAGTTATTTTTGCTTTTAAAAATTTGGTAACAATTATTTATGTTTATGAGATGTTCATGGAACACCAGAGCCTTAAACACATCTTTGCATAAAAAGAGTTGAACCTTAGACAGAGGCAATGGATGGAACAAATTAATGATTACGATTGCACCATAGAATACCACCCAGGTAAAGCCAATGTTATGACAGATGCTTTAAGGAGAAAGTCAATAGAAAGTTTAGCTCATATACAGGTATGTAGAAGGCCTATTGTGTAGTAAATACAAAAGGTTCTCTCATCTGATTAAGTTAGAATTGATAGAGCTTGGCTAATTTCTAGCTCAAATTGCAATTAAACCTTTATTGATAGATAGAATTGGTTAAGCTCAACATCGAAACCCTAAGTTAGTGAAACTAGCCAATGCAATGCAATAGGGAACCACCCTTGATTTTAGGTTTAATTAGAAAGGTATTCTATATTATGGCAAGCAATTGTGTGATTCTAAGGTGGATGATTTAAGAGAGGGGACGATGAGAGAGGCTCATAATTCATCCTATAGTATTCATTTAGGAGCTACTAAAATGTACTAAGATTTAAAGAAAAGGTATTGGCAAAAAACTATGAAAAATGACATAGCCCAATAAATGATCTTATGTGAGACCTATTAAAAGGTTATGATTCAATATGAAAAACTTGCAAGTGTGCTTAATGCATTACGAAACCCTAAGTGGAAATGTGAGAACATAATTATAGACTTTGTCATAAAAATACCTATTGCCTCTAATCAACATGATTTTATGTGGGTCATTATTGATGATTGACTAAGATTGCATACTTTATTCCACTCAAAACCTTATACTCAGTGGACAAGTTAGCACAGGTTTATGTAGATGAGATTATGTGTCTTCATGGTGCTCATATGTAGATTGTGTCAAATAGATAGATATAGATTATATCTCTATTTTGGAGAGGTTTATATAAAGCTATGGGTACCAAGCTACATTTTAACATAGCTTTTCATCCTTAAACTGATGGTCAATTTGAACATACCATTTAAATCTTAGAGGATGTGTTACAAATGTGTGTGCTCAATTATGGTGGATCATGGAAGAAGTATCTACCATTGATTGAGTTTTCCTATAATAATAACTACCACGTTAGCATTGGTATTACACCATTTAAAGCTTTTTATGGTCGTCAATGCAAGGCCCTAATTTCTTGGGAGGAAGTTAAAAAAGCAAAATTAGGACTTGATATGGTTAGGTTGACTAACAATGATATGTCATTGATTGAGGAGCGACTTAAGAGGTTGTGAGTCAATAAAAAAGTTATGTCTATCCTAAGCATCAAGATATTCAATTATAGGAAAGTGAGTCTTCCTCAAAATATCTCTTATAAAATGGGTTCCATACTTTGGTATGAAGGGGAAATTAGCTCCTCACTACATTGGACCTTATAAGGTTGTTCATAAGATGGGAAAAATTTCTTATTAACTAAAATTGCCTTAAGAGTTAGAAAAGATTCATCGAGTGTTTCATATGTCAATGTTAAGGCAATTTACCTCGAAAATACTCATGAGTATAATTGAACTAGATTTCTAACTTGCTTTAGATTTGACATATGAAGAACAACTAGTGCAAATCATTGACACTCATATCAGAAAATTAAGGACTAAATAGATTCTAATGGTTAAAGTCTTATGGAATTACCATAATTTAGAGGAATGTATATGGGAAACTCTAAAGGATATGTTTTAACTATTCCCACTTCTTTTTAGTAAGGTATGTTATAGTTTCATCCATGGATGAATGGTTTGAGGTAGGGAGTTTTGTAAGGTTTTGAGTGTGATTGCATTGTTTTGGTGTAAGGTTTGGTATATAACTACCTCATTTTGATGTTATTGTATAGGTTTGTTTAACATATATGCCTAATTTCAAACAAGATAATGATATGTCATGTATGATTTTTAGATGCCTAGAGTTGGTATTTAAAGTGTCTTGATGAAAAAAAGAAAGAGTTGGATGGTTTCATAGTCGTCTTATCTTAATGTCATTGCTTAAGTTTGTTTAATGTGTGCCTATGCACACTTAAATGACATGATAATGATGTGTTTAGATAGTTTTAAATGTCTAAATGTGACATTTGAATTTTCTTAGATGAAGGAAGAAAGAGTTGGAAGCAAAGCTCCCATAAGTTGTGTGCTATAGAAGATACACTTTGGTGGACTTTAAGAAGCATTTTTTGCTACTTATTTTTTATTAAAAATTAATTATTAAACATTAAGGAAGAATATTTAAGTTAGAAAGTCATGAAAAATAGGACGAACTTTTAGCAATCAGACCTCAATTGGTAGCCAAAAGTGCTTAATTTTGTCAAACAAGTTATCACATCCATAATGGTGATTTTGCACTCTCCTAACTGCCTCACCACATTCTTTGTTTTATTTCCACAAAGAAACATTAGATTTATTTAGTTTTTATCAGTCCAAAACTTACTTAAACCATCCCAAAACATTTACTCCATCCATGGCTACCCAATCAAGTTAGGAGAATCAAGTTTGCTTATATATCTTCTTCTATCTTTCAAGCAACTTGGTGATTTTCTCATACTTATTTTATGTAAGTTAAAATACGACATATTTCTTTTATATCTATTCTTGATATAAATGAGGTGGAATTAGCTTCTTACCCATTTGAGGAACACAAGTCCTAAGTATAATTCAAAGATCAAGAAGAAGATAAATACTTAAATCTAAACTAAATCTCTAGAAAGCTTATTTCGAGCAACCTAAAATATATGATTTAAGTTGTGTTAATCTCAATCCTAAATTAACCAAGTAATTTAAGACCTAGATTAAACTAATTTTGTGAAATTATCAAGCTCACTCAACAATCTCATCAAGTCCAATAAAAAACTCAAGAAGAGAATCAATCTCACAAAGTTTAAGCAAAATCATTTGTTCTCTTACTAATAATCAAATAGGGGCTTAAATACTTTTTACAAATATTAAGAAAAACCCTCTTTAATTTAGCATTACATGTTTTGGCCGAACTCATAAACCTATAAGGATAATTAATCTCGCTTTCACATAAAGACTAAAAGCAAATAATCCTATTGGTTGCCATGATCTAACCTAAGTAATCCTATTGGTTGCCATGATCTAGTCTAACTAATTTCTAGCATTAAAACATCTTATTTCAAGGTTACTTACATAAGTGAATAACTAACTAAAGGATCCTAACTAAAAGAAACATGATATTCAGCTAATAAGGAGAATTCCTTATGAAAATAGGAAGACAAATCCAACTAATGCCAAGTAAGCAAATCTGGCATAAATCTTTAACATTTGGGCTTGTCTTCACATTTTGGGCTCAATTCCATGCTATGGCCGAATGGTATTGGGATTTGGTCCTTTCTATTAATTAGGCTCCATTGGATTAAATTAAGCACTCCATTTGAAGAGTCCAACCATTTTGATGCATTTGGGCTTCATGTAATCCTTAGTCTATTTGGGCCAATTCTTTTTATATCTTTCCTTGTATAAAAGCTTTAAGTGCATCTTTAAACTTCTTTAGCGTTCCTCTTGTAATTGGACCTTGAAGTTGTAATGGATCCTTATTAGACTTGTCTTGGCCGAATGCATCATTCCCTCTTTCTTCAAGAGGATTCATCTTCAAATTTTAACCTTCATCAAAATCAAAAGGAGATAAATTAGCAACATTAAAAGTAGCACTAACATTGTAATCACTAGCTAAGTCTAATTTGTAAGCAGTATTATTAACCTTTCTAAAATCTAAAAAGGTCCATCTCTCTTAGGGCTAAGCTTACTGTTCCTAAGATTAGGAAATCTTTCTTTCCTAAAATGTACCCAAATCCAATCTCCTGGTTCAAATATAACTCTAACTCTATCCCTATTTGCATTTCTAGCTGCTTGTTCAATCCTATTTTCTATGTTCAAACACATATTCTCATGTAATTGCTTAACATAATTAAATTTATTTTTTCCTTTTAAGTCTACACATATATTTGAAGGTATAGGGGAAAGATCTAATGGATGGTACAAACCCATAAACAATTTCAAAAGGGCAGTAATGGGTGCAAGAATGCATACACTTATTTTATGCAAACCCTATATATGGTAAACAATCCTCCCAAGATTTCAAGTTCTTTTTAATTAAAACTCTTAAAAGTTGCCCTAGAGTTCTATTAACAACTTTAGTTTCACCATCAGTTTGTGGATGAGAAGAATGAGAGACCAACAATTTAGTTCCTAATCTACACCACAATATTTTCCAAAAGAAACTCAAAAACTTTATATCCCTATCACTAATAATAGTTCTAGGCATACCATGCAATCTCACAATTTCTTTGAAAACTAAATTTGCAATATTAATGGCATCATCAATTTTGTGACATGCAATAAAGTGTGCCATTTTAGAGAATATATTATTGGACTAGGTTGGTCTAACCTAAGTCATGAACCTCTTTTGATCTTGACAATAGAGATTGATCAATTCTAATGATTTCATTAAGTGTTGTTTTGGAAATTATAAGTTAGATATTATCATTAAAAGTTAGATGAAGTCCAAATCTCTAACATTGTAAAGTTTTCTCTAATTCGTGGTGAGTATATTAGACATCGCGATCGTGAATAAATCATAACAAAGGATGAAGCTAGAATAAAGGAATTCACAGACAGCTTCGCTACCGCGACACACCCAAAGTTGGGAAAGCCTTAGTCTCAAAACAATTCGTAGTATGTATCTTGCCTTAGTCATGATTCCGACTTTCATAATGACAAAGGAGGGAACCAAAACCACAACTACAGCTTGCCAAGTGTCCCAGTTATCCATTGAAGATAAAAAATCGCGAGGGAAAAAGTTTGTTCACAACCACAACTCAAACAGTTGAAGTTTGCTTTTTAAGCAGAGGAATTCGCGGTCTCAGTCACGCCTAAAGCATTGATATCTCACGATCATGACTTTTGAGAGTGGTTAGAACACAACAGCTATATTATCCTGGATGACCAATGAAAAGCTGACACGTGGACTAGCCGTTAGATATAAACAGGATTTTTAGTCAAAATTGGAAATTAGTGACAACGAATAGTAGCAACCACGACTTCAGCCAGACAAGCATTTTATGTTGAATATGCCTAGCACATTTTTAAGATTTGTTAATAGTTTTAGTCTAACGTCTCTTTGGTGGATATGAGCTATAAATGCTCCACCAAACATATGTAAATAAAAGAGAATTCATTAATTTGTAACCAAACTCTTGCAAATTTGCTACTCATTCGTTCAATTCTTCTTTATGCTTTAAGTGATTGTTTTGTGTGAGCAATAAACACCATTGTAAGAGATTTTAGTGTGAGCCTTGAAAACACTTATGAGAGGTTTTATTATGAGCCTTGAAAACACTTGTGACAGGTTTTAAGTGTGATACTTGAAAACACTTGTAAGAGGTTTTTGTGTCAACCTAGAAAACACAAGTTGTAAAAGTTTAGTGTGAGCTTGGAAACACCATTTGAGTTGAGTGAAATACTTAATTATAGAGAATTGGGGAGTGGACGTAGGGTTAGTTAACACCCGAACCATTATAAACACTTGTGTCGATTTCTCTCTTCTTCTACTCAACTTCTTAACCACCTTATCCTTCATTTTATTTTTTTAATTGAACACTAATTCAACCCCTCTTCTTGGTGCCTAGGTCAACATCTATCAATAACCACAAAAATAAAATCATTACCACATTTTGGCCTAGGTAAACCTAAAACAAAATTGATTGAAATATCAATCCAAGGAATATTAGGTATGGGTAAAGGCATATATAATCCATGTGGTTTCAATTTAGACTTAGCTTGTTTACATGAAACACATCTATCATAAACTTTTTGCATATCGATTTGCATATTAGGCTAATAAAAGTGTTCATGCAATACATCTAAGGTCTTTTGCACACCAAAGTGCCCTATAAGCCTACCCTCATGGGCTTCCCTAACTAGCAATTCATATAAGAAGATTTGGGCACACAAAGTTATTATCTCTAAATAGAAATCCATCATGCCTATACTATTTCTCAAAAGTAGTTTTCTCATAATGTTAAAAGTATTGGCCAAATTCAACATCATCAACATATAAGTCTTTAATGTACTCAAAACCAAACAATTTAGAATTTAAAAGAGTAAGAAAAACATACCTAGATAGTGCATCAACCACTACATTATCCTTACCTTGTTTATAACTTATTATATAAAGAAAATACTCTATGACTTCACTCTATTTAGCATGTCTTTTATTTAGCTTTTTTTGTCCCTTAAGGTATTTCAAAGACTCATGATCTGTATGGATAACAAATTATTTGGGCCAAAGATAATGTTGCCATGTTTATAAGGCCCTAACTAATGCATACATCTCTTTATCATAGCTTAGGTAGTTAAGAGTAGGCCAACTAAATTTTTCGTTAAAGTAAGCAATTGGCCTTCCTTATTGCATCAAAACAACTCCAATGCCCAAACCTGAAGCATCACATTTAATTTCAAAAGTGTTAGCAAAATTAGTCAAAGCTAACAATGTTGCATTAGTTAATTTAGATTTTAAAAAATCAAAAGCCTATTGTTGTACCTCCCTCCATTAAAAATCAACACTTTTCTTTACAATTTTAGTTACGGATGTCGTAATTATGCTAAAATCCTTAACAAATCTTCTATAAAAACTAGCTAAACCATGAAAAGATCTTACCTCACTTATGGTAGTAGGTTTCAGCCAAGAGGAAATAACATTTACCTTCTCTTCATCAACTTATATTCCATCTTTGCTTACCACAAATCCTAACAAAATAAGTCTACTAGTACAAAAAAAAACACTTTTTAAAGTTAACATAAAACTTCTCCTTGCGCAGAACATCAAAAACCAACCTAACAAGCTCTAAATGCTCTCTTAAAGATCTAGAATATATAAGAATGTCATCAAAATAAACAACTATGAATTTTCCTAAATTTGCACGCAACACATGATTCATCAATCTCATAAAAGTTCTAGGGGCATTAGTTAGCCCAAAAGGCATCATTAACCATTCATACAAACCATATTTAGTTTTAAAAGATGTTTTCCACTCATCTCCATTACGCATATGAATTTGATGATATCCACTTTTTAAATCAATTTTCGAAAACATGTATGCACCATGCAATTCATCTAGTATGTCTTCTAACCTAGAAATTGGATGCCTATATTTAATGGTAATCTTATTAATTGCCTTACAATCTACACATATACACCATGATCCATCCTTTTTAGGTACAAGCAAAATAGGAATAACACATGGACTCATACTCTCCCTTACCAAACCTTTCTACATTAGCTCTTATACCTACCATTGAAGTTCCTTTATCTCCTTTGGATTACTTCTATAGGTCGGTCTATTAGAAATTTAAGAGTCTGGGATGAAATTAATTTGGTTTTCAATACCTCTTAAGGGTGGTAATCCTTTTGGCACATCTATGGGAAACAAATCTGCAAATTCATGCAATAAAGAAACAAAACTACTAGGAAGAAAACTAGTTAGATCATCACTAAATGAAAAACATATTAGTTTCAAATCTTTGTACACTAGCATAGCCATAGGTGTTTTGGTTAGCAAGGTTTTCCTCACATCCTTCTCTTTTGCATAAAAAGCTTTTTTCACAACCTTTTCTTTTACATGCCCCTCTCTTTTCTTTTGGGCATCCTCTCTTTTCTCTCCTTATTCCCCTCTAATCTCATGCCTCTTTTGAGTTTTCTTACAACTCTCATTTTGTCGTGTTAATTCTTTTTCTTATTTATGCACGGGTTCTCTCTCTCTCAAAATTTGTTGATCTTCATAAATTTGAGAATGGGATAAATAAGATAATACAATGTGTCTACCCCCAAAATTAAACTCATATACATTAGAAAACCCATCATGTTTTTCCATCCTATCATATTGCCAAGGGCGACCCAAAAACATGTGACTAGCTTGCATAGGAATAATATCACATAACACCTCATCCTTGTAATTGCCCTTTGAAAATGTTATCCTAACTTGCGTTGTAACTTTAATTTCGCCACATTCATTTAGCCATTGTAAATGATATGGTTTAAGATGTTTTAAAGTTGTTAATTTCATCTTTTCAATTAGATAGGTACTAGCTGAATTAGTACAACTACCACCATCAATTATAATAAGACATAAGTTGCCATTTATTCTACACCTTGCATGAAATATATTTTCCCTTTGCATAAGCTCATCTTTATTTGGGCATTTAAAGTACGTCTAGTCACAAAAATATCTTTACTTATTACTTCATTGTGTTATTCTTCATCAACATCACTAGCATCTTTTAATGGAGGCATTTCAGGATCTATTTCTTCTCCATCTTCATCTTCACCAATAATTTTACCATCTCTCAAAATCATTATTCTTTTGTTGGGGAAATCACAATAACATGCCCTCTTCTTTGGCATTTGAAACGAGCAATTGAGCTACTCTTATTAGGCTTAGTAGGTTCAACCCTAGTAGGAAAATTGTGTTTCCCTCCTTTCTTCTTAGGTAGTTTGACTTTTATATTAGGCTTATCACCATTTTTAAACTTATTAGTCTAAAAAACTGAATTGAAATTAGGCCTACATGGCTTACCCTTTAGTTGTTTTTTCACCTTGATAGCATTGTAGTATAAATCCTCCAAATCATTGTAAGGGTACATCTCCACTTGATTAGCAATTTTTTTGTTGAGTCCAATAAGAAATCTAGTTGTAATTTGCTTCATGGTCTCTTCAATTTCATCCCTAATCAAAGTTACTGCTAGCTCTTGGTAATATTCATCCACACTTTTTCCCCATTGTACTAGTCTTTGTAATCTATTGTGTAAATCCCTCTAATAATGACTAGGTATAAAATGTTTTCTCATTGCTCTTTTCATCTCTTCCCAAGTACTAATTAGACTATCCCCACATCTTTTCCTAGTGTACATGATTTGATCCCACCATATAAGAGCATAATCTAGAAATTCTATAGCTACAAGCTTAACTTTCTTTTCGTCATTATAATTTTGACAATCAAATAATAAGTTTACTTTCTTTTCCCATGATAAATAGGACTCGAGATCACCCTTGCCATTATTTTGACAATCAAATACAAAGTCTACTTTCTTTTCCTATGATAAATAGGACTCGAGATCACCCTCGTCTTTGAAAGTAGGAATTTTTAGCTTAATCCCACTTAGATTGCCATCTTGTTACTTAATCTTTGGGAACATTCTTCAAGTGAATTGCCTTCCTCCTTATCATTGATGTATATGCCATGCCTTAGTTGTCTTGAATGGATGTGTGTATTGTTAGAATTGGAGATGTTTTGAATGCTCCCAAGTCGTTCTTCACCTCTTTAAACTCTTGTTGAATAAGGGCCATAGTGTCTTGCATAGCTTTAACAAATAACTTCCATTCTGGATCATCTTTAGGTTTGCCTTGGTTAGTAAAATAACAAAAGAATATCCTCACAAACACTCCCTTATATGTTTACACTCAATTGATGGCACTCACACTTGTGTTTAACTTAAAATTGGCTTTTACCCTCTTATGAGCTTACACACTCTTGCCTTTTACCACTCAATATTCTTTTCTTTAAGTTTTCTAAAGACAAAGTTACTTTATGTTAAGACAACCTCAAACTGAAAATAAAAAAGCATAAACCAAATCTAAACACCTAGATAACAAAGAAATGAAAATAACACAATTTGATTATATGCAAATAAATAACTAAAGACTTAATCAAAATTTAAGAATTTAAAGGTAAGTAAAGTTGCAAGGTGGTGTTTTGAACTCAACATTGATGGAAAATCAAGTTTAGGCTGAATGTAAATCAAAGAATTGAAATAAGCTTCGTTTAGTGTAAAACAAGTTCTTATGCAATTTCTAGCTTTCTTTCTTTCTTTCTTTACTTTTCTTTTCTTTCTTTGTCTTTGATATTTTTTTAATCTTTTCTTTCTATTCTTTTTTATTTTATTTTTTTTTTTTGACATTGGAAGCCTAAAATAGAATTGAAATTGA
This sequence comes from Omphalea diandra, assembly GCA_949677035.1. Classification (NCBI taxonomy): domain Eukaryota; kingdom Viridiplantae; phylum Streptophyta; class Magnoliopsida; order Malpighiales; family Euphorbiaceae; genus Omphalea; species Omphalea diandra. Next base: position 12,578 of record CATIWR010083250.1, read on the forward strand.
AAGAATTACAAAGAACAACTCAAAAACCATACAAAATCAAGTACTAAATGGAGTAAGATTATGGGCAAATTTGTAATTTCACCTTTCCCTTGAATTTTAATGATATGGTTCATCCCTAGACACTTAAGAAACACCAATAAAGTGATTAGACATAAAAAGAAATGAATTGGAATGAGAAACAATGAAGAAATTGCAAGATAACAAGCTAAAAATCAAGTTTCTTTAATTTAAGGAAATTTTGGCAAACTTCCAAATTTTAAGGAATTTCTTAAATTAAACACTTCAAATATACAAATAGGGACACAAGAAAGGTTAATTCATAGAGAAAAATGAATTTGAATTGAAAGAAACAAAAGAAATCTAATTAAAATAAGGAAACAAACTTATGTTGCAAAGTTCCTTAATCTAAGAAAATTTTGCAAAAGTATGAGATCCTTACGAAATTTGTTTGATGAAATTTGTTATGGGATGATAAAACAACTTAATTTAATGACAAAAAGTGAAAACAAGTAGATTGGAACTCAATTGAACAAGTAGAACAGAAATGGTTGTAGAATTGCTTAATTCGCAATCTTCCTTGTTTTAAGGAAATTTTGAAAAGCAATTTGTTCTAATTAGATTCTAATGATGCAAGAACATTTTTGGATGATAAAACACAGTAATTTCATGATGGAAATCAAAGAAAATAAAATGTAAGACAATGGAACAAAATAAAATTAAATTGACCATGATAAAGTGCTAGTTTGCAATTTAAAAGTTTTTTTTTTTTTGGTGATTTTCTAGATGCAAATTAACCATAATGGAATTCTAACACAAAAGAATAATAAAGTATGATAAGACAATGAATTTGATAGAAGAAAATAAAGAAAATAGAATGGAACACAAGAAACTTAATGGAACTAAAACTAGAAGAAGAAGAGGCAAAATGCGATTTGAATGTTCTAATCGTAAGAACACAAGCAAACAATGAAGAACAATGCAAGAACAATACCTTTTAATCTTGAATAACCTTGGCTCTGATACCAATCTAATACAAATAAGGTGGAATCAACTTTTTATCGATGAACACAAGTTCCAAGTATAATTCAAAAATAAAAAAGAAGAAAAATCCTTAAATCTAAACTAGATCTCCAGAAAACTTGTTTCTAGCAATCTAGAATATATGATTTAAGTTATGCTAATAACTAAGTAATTCAAGACCTAGATTAAACTAATTTTGTGAAATTATCAAGCTCACTCAACAATCTTACAAAGTCCACTCAAAAACTCATGAAGAGAGTCAATCTCATAAAGTTTAAGTAAAAATCATTTGTTTTCTTATTAATAACCAAATAGAGGCTTAAATGCCCTTTACAAATGTTAAGAAACCCTAAAAACCTCTCTAATTCAACATTACAAGCTTTGGCCAAATTTATAACTCATTAACCTATAAGGATAATTAATCTCATTCTTACATAAAAACTAAAAGCAAATAATCCTATGGGTTGCCATCATCTAGCATAAGTAATCCTATTGGTTCCTATAATCTAGTCTAAGTAATCTTATTGGTTGCCATGATCTGGCCTAACTAATTTCTAGCATTAAAACACTTTATTTCAAGGATCCTTACATAAGTAAATAACTAACTAAAGAATCTTAACTAAAAGAAAAATGATATTAAGCCAATAAGGAGAATTTCTTATGGAAATAGGAAGATAATGCCAACTAAGCAAATTTGGCATAGATCTTTAACATTTGGGCTTGTCTTCACATTTTGGGCTCAATTTCATGCTATGGTCGAATGGTATTAGGCTTTTGTCTTCTCCGTCAATTGGACTCCATTAGATTAAATTAAGCACTCCATTGAAGAGTCTAAGCTCTCATCTTTATGCATTTGGGCTTTATGCAATCTTTGATATATTTGGGCCAATTCTTTCCATGTCTTTTCTTGTATAAAAGCTTAAAATGCGTCTTTAAACTTTTTTAGCCTTCCTCTTGTAATTGGGCCTTGAAGTTGTAATGGATCCTTATTAGACTTGCCTTGGCTGAATGAATAAGTTTTATACTTGGATAAGTGTGTTTATGGTGTTTTTAAGTTTGGTGCTGATGGAAGAGATGAAGTAAGATGTTAGTATGGCATGAAAGGTGATGTTGTCTTTAAAATGATTTTTATATGTACTAAAAGAGTATGGACTATTCTCCTTGGTTCTTCATGTTTAATGGTTTATAAATGACATTTATTGTTTTAATATTCATATTTAAAAAAGAAATTAAGCTTAAATGGTGTTTTACACCTTTATTGCATTAAAGGCAATGTTGATGTCTTAATGAACATTATATGTTCTTATGTAACTAGCTTGATTTTACAAGGAAGATTGATGTTGAATGAGTTTCTTTGACTTTGTTCGATACTATAGGCTTATGATTGGTGTTGTATACTTGATATAAATGAGTGTCCTTCACCTAGTTAGGGTATAGATGAGCATTAACATGTTAATGAAAGTTAAGTTATTTATTGTACAAATGGACTTAGTTTGGTTTATATATATGCGTGCTTGTTAAGTGTTATTAAAGATTATAATATTGATTAAGACAAGTAAAATTTGTGCATATTGGGAAAGAGATGTAGCTTAGGGTGAGTAGATATTCCCATATTTCCTCAAGTATCCTTATGTTTTCAAAGCTTATCATTCATGCATCATGTAACCTATGTTTCAATATAATTAATGTTTGATGTACAAGTTATGACTATGATCAAGTATATACTTACACATATATTTAAATATGTTTATAAATGACTTAATATTTATGTTTAATATCATATGTATTAATGATTATGATGATGATGATGATATGTTAAAGTAATGATATTGCTTATGTGTGTTGGTAATAGTAAGGATTATGTGGGGATTCCATTCCTACATGGCTAGCTATGTTTGGATTGATAATGTGATTTAATTATAATGTTAAATGAAAAGTTGCATATGTGACATGGCTGGTAAGGGCACTACCCATGCGAAAGAAAGGCATGGCTGATAAGGCAACTACCCCTCTAGAGATATAATGTTAAGCTAGCAAATGAGGACACACCCTCCCTTCCCCCCTCCCCCGAAGCAAAGATCAGCTTGTAGGAGGGAGATGAAGTCTTCCATAATGTCTTAAGTGAGGTTTCCCCATGGATTTTGATAATCTTGATTGCATTTATGATATGTGTTAATATGAATAAGGATATTCTAAGACTTACATTGATTACTTATATATGTATATTATTTTGATGTATGATGCTTTAGCTTGAAGGGATATAGGCTTATCTATTCGTTAAGTATGAAAGGCTTACCTTAACTGGTTAACTATTACAAGTTTTATACATAAGTCTCAAGATAAGGAGGGTTAAGGTCTCATTATGCTTTGAGTTTTGTTTAAGGATGTATATATGTATATATTGTGAAATTTTATTGTATTAAGTCTTATGGGTATATATAAATTCCTAGTAACCGCATTAACTAACAAGCTTATATCTATATTTTATGGGAGCATATTCCTTTTATAAAGGATGAAAAATAAGGTATAAATCTTATGTATAATACAAATATGATGGTGATGCGTATAAAATGTATATAGGCTTAATGACTAAATCTCCCCATTTACAGGTAACTTATGTATTTAAGATTAATGTTTTTATGAAATGACTATAAATTATTAGGCTTGCTAGATGTTTAGGGGACCTTAGGTCTCCTAAGCACTTAGACCCATCGCGGTCTGAAGGTAAATCATGATAGCCTTATTGAAGCTCATTTAGACAAGCATGTTGAATCATCACAACTTGTTTTAGATGCCTCTCACTACTTTAGAGCTGAAATTAGGGATAACATAGGTCCACATCTAGTAGAAAGTTATCACCTTTTATCAGATCCATTTCAATAGCCTAGGCCTATCCAAAGAAAGTAGTCAAATGATGTATAAGATGGATAAGTAGGAAAATAAAGCAATTAGGGCAAATGATATGTACCTTAAGAACCTATTAGATTTTGTTCATGTACATAGTTGTGATAAGATTAGTCAATAAAGTAATATATATGAGCTATTAAGGCAAACCCCTAGTGAAAATGCTCCGACAGCTTAAGATCTCTAATATGGGTAGCAAGCATGTCTCTATTGTGTCCATGATAGTGGAAAATAGAGTGTTGGACAAGCCATATAAAAGGAAGCACTAAGCCACGTAGCAGCCATATAGAAGGAAACACCATGCCACGTAGTCGACAACCTCATCGGGGTTATCATTAGTTGCCTTTAGAGCTCTCATGATCATATTAGAATGGACAAAGACGTTCTTCCCCTTTAAAGTAAAGACAAACCCTAAGAATCTCTAAATATAATCTTGTTGTAAGACCTCAATGTAAATGCCAACATTGGTGGGGAGAGCAAGACTCGAGTAGTGGATGTCCATCATGTAAGTGAAATTAACTAAGGTGAAGGTGATCTAACAAATCAGAGCGAGATGGAAGAAATGAGTGGTGCCCATCAAGTGCTCCAATAAACTATGAATTGTGACACTATCTCTCCTTAGTGCTTGGACTAGTTAAAGGATGAAGAAGGGGAGCAGTTCGTCAAACTCAATACGATCACACACTTGTTATGACAAGCTCTATAACTAGGAAATGATAAGGGCAACAGATCCATTTGCCTTTATAAAGGCCATATCACCTTAAGAGATAATGTACAACACCAAATAAGTGCAATCAAATAGGTAGAGACCATTACATTAACATTAATAATCCAAGATGAACAAGGAAGTACAATAGAGAAAAATTACAAATATAAGTGCCATCATCAACAAAATCAACATAAATCAAATTCAACAAGCAATGGAAAAGATAAATACTATGAGATTATGCGATAATTGGAAATTTGAAATAGCACGTGCATTTCATCTAAAAAGCTTACACTATGTATCGTAAAAGCTAAAAAGGTTTTAAAGCTAACATAAGTGTTCATATGCAGGTATGAGAAATTGAAAAAAAAATAATGGCTATAATTCAAAAATAAATTATTAAAAGAAAGAAAATAAATCTCAACTAAAGTAGCACTAAATATGTGGGAGGGAGGATCATACACCAAAGGAACCAAAACCTTTAGAAAAGGTCTTGGAGTGAACATGCCCAAATGAAGATGCTAAGGTGAAGCGCGGCTAGTGATCAATGCTGCCAACTCATCAATGGGGTAGTAGTCAACCTTAGGAGCATTAGCAATAACACTAAGGAGGTCAAAAATAAGGCATGACTATGATCCATGGCACTGAAATAAAAGTAAAGGTAAGAAGCCCAAAATCTAGAGAGCAGTTAAGATAAAAGAGAGAAGAAAACAAATTGAGTGAAATGTGAGAAATGAGATAAAATGGCTAGTTAGTCATATATATATGACATGGTTGTCTACACAGAGAACACCTTGGTTTATACAAATAATTAAAAGGACCTTCTTGTGTTTTTAAAATTTATTCTAGTACCCCTTTACATTTTTATTAATTGTTTACATAAATAAAGTGGTTGTTTATATAAGCAGCCTATGCTAAGGAAAAAGGAAAATAAAGAAGAAAAGAAAAGGAAAATAAAAGAAGGAAAGAAAAGCAAAAAGAAAATAGAAAAATAGAAAAAAAAGAAAGAGAGAGAAAGAGGGAAAAAAGAACAAAGAAAAGGAAAAGGAATAGGAAAAATAAAAAGAGAAAAAGATAAAGATAATGAAAAGAAAGATAAGAAAAAAGAAAAAAGAAAGAGAAAGGGAAAAAAAGAAAAGGAAAAGGAAAAGGAAAAAAATAAAATAAGAAAAAAAGATAAAAATAAATAAAACATGAAGAGAAGAAAAGAAGAGAGAGAGGAAATAGAAAAGAGAAGGTAAAAAAGATGAAAGAAAACTACGAAAAAATGAGAAAGATGACTTAATACAAAACCAATAGACACCAAGAGAAATGCTAGAAGGCAACTTCAAGAGAAAATTGAAAGAGAGATATTAAAGAGAATGTTGATAGTGACAAAAGACATGCCAGAAGGGCAAAACTCACAAATTTTACAAAATTGCTAGAAGGTAAGAAATTGAATAACAAACCTATGAAACATGATTAGATAATAAATTCATTTTGGTACTTGTTATAAGAGCTATTAGAGTACAAATTCATCCTCAGTACCTACCAGATGGTTATTGAGGGGCAAATCCAACAGTTAATGCATGCTAGAGAGATATTAAGGAGATGACTCATTTCTGGTACTTGTTAAAAGAGCTGTTATAGTACAAATTGATCCCATGTACTTGCTACAAGGATGCTAAAGGGAAAATTCAACCCTTAGCACTTGCTAGAGAGCTGTTATAGAGATGACTCATCCCAAATACTTTATAAAAGTTGTTGAAGTAAAAATTCATTTCTAGCACTTACCAGAAAGCTATTGGCAAAAAAATTCAGCCTTTAGTACCTATTAGAGAGCTACTAAGAAGACCATTTGCATAGTACCTACCAAAGGGTTGATGAACTACAAATGTGATCTTAGTACCTATTAGAAACGTGCCAAGAGCCTTAGTACCTACTAGAAGACCTACTAAGGAAATCATATCAATGCATATATTTTTTCAATATTTACATTTATGTTGAATACTTTGTTATGTCCTATACAATGACCATTTTATCAAATGTCATTTGTTAAGTAGGAATAAATTATGAGCAGTAAATTTTGGATTACTAAGACACAAGCCTAATGATGAGAAACTAGCTGAATTCATCCCTAAAGGGTGAAGAAATAATGCCCAAGAATGGACAAAAGTATGGACAAACCTTAAATCAAACCCACCCCTCGAACACCAAATCAAAAGAGCCTTGAGATTATAAGAGTGTTCTATATAGCCAATTTGAGAATTTTGTATAAATAACTTATGATCTATATGGACAACCTCTAATAGGGCAAGCAACAAGAAGCTTTTGGAATAGTGACCAATAAAGCCCAAATGGTCTATACAGATAACCTTTAGTTTGTACAAATAATTTCTAAACCCTAAACTCAAGAATATTCATTGATTTTGTCCCTAAAGAGAGAAAGAGAGGAAGGGATAGGAAGCAATTTATGCCACAAGGCACAAATGCACTATTTTTTCTCTATAAATACCCTATATGTTGGAGAGTTAAGAGAGGCTAAAAAAAACTTGAAGGAAGTGTTGCCAAATTAAAAACTAAAACCTAAAGAGCTTTCATTTACAACCTTTACTGGCCTAGGAGATTCAAGATAAAAGGTTAATCTTTGCTTATTTTAGACATTGACTTTTTTACATTTTAGAGAGATTTTATCACTTTTATTACGTTTGATGACTAAGAGCTAACCATCAAGCGATACTAGGCCTTCTTTCCCCCTTTTTTTCTTTTTCCCTCATTCTTTCATTTTTCATATTTTAGGTAAAATAAGCTGAATGGTTTTTACAGACACCTAGACATTTGTATAGACGTCTATATGGTACATACAGACCATATACACTATTCATATGCATTATTCATAAAATGCACTCTTTCTTATTTTTGTAATGTTTTTAACCCTTTTTTTCATTTGTTAAGCCCTAGAATATATGGGATGAGATAGGTTGCGATAGCCAATGACTTTCATACACCATTTTTTGGCTATATTTTATAAATAAATGAGGTTTAAATGAGATTTGGTATGTTATTAACACATTTTGTACTATGTTTGTTTTTCTTTCTTATCACTTTAAACATGGAATAAGGTAATAAGGAAAGCCTACCAAGCTAATAACCCCTAGATTCCATTTGATTTTATGATTACTTATAGTGTTTTATTTGATTATTTTACTATCTTGCCTCTCATAATCTTGAAGGGGATTTGATAAGCCTCCCACATGATAACATGATCCCCTCACCATCTCTATGGCATAGATTATAAAGCTGCTCTATTTAGGGGAGGTTTCAAGCACCAAGGATCCCAATTTATGACAATGCTACCTATTTAAGTTTTCCTTATCATTTTGGTATGTTATTCATATACTTGTTTTAATATACATCCTAACACTTTTTCATAGCTAAGATTGCTCTGCATATTATTCTTGGTACTTAAGTTAGTTTGTAAAGGTTCTTACAACACTTATGACACCATAATCTAGCCCTATATTCTACCCAATAATGATTTGTGCTTTCATTCACATACTTTTCACACCAAACATCCTTTATCATACATCCTATGTCGTTAATGTATAATGGGATTCATTAATTATCATTTGAGCACGATGGGATGATTAGGGCAATAGTTTTGGACTATGATTACAAAATCTTAAGACTAATGATTATGGATTATGGATACTCAAGAGCAAGTAGTCTAGGTATTCCCAAGGTAAGGTAAGCATGGTAGAACATTTACAATTTAGTTCATTTGATTAGGTTTAGGTGTTGTCTTTCTTTATACTTAATCTTATGTTTAAATGGCCAATTTATGCTTGGTTTTGCAGCTTAAGAGGGCCAATTAGTGATTAACGATTATGAATATCTGGAGACTAATTATTATGGATACTCAGGGGTAAGTAGTCTAGGTGTTCCCAAGGTAAGGTAAGGTAAGGTAAGGATGGCATAAAATTTACAGTTTAGTGATTTGAATAGGTTTAAGGGTTGCCTTTCTTTATGTTTAATCTTATGTTTTAATGGCTAATTTATGCTTGGTTTTGTAGGTTAAGAGGGCCAATTAGTGCATGTTTTATATTTGTTCAGATGATTGTATGAACTCTCCTCTTACACTTGATAATGTACCATAATTCTTATAGTGAATGTTTGTATTGTTTAATTAATGTGAATGGATGAATACGCTCTAAATGCATGTTTAAGATTGTCTTAAAATGCACAAAGCAATTATTAAGGATAAAACTTTTAAACAAGATGCCAAAAGGCTGGAACATAAAGTCTAGGCAATTTGAGAGTGTGTAACCTCTTTCATTTGTCGTATCCAATTCTCGAACCCAATCTCTTTATATATA
>CATIWR010083254.1:0-24903 GCA_949677035.1 Omphalea diandra
TTTTGCATTTTGAACACCCGAACCACCAAATTTCATGATTCGAAATCCACTGTATAATTTGCACTTTGTTTCACCGGTGGAGAGAAATGGTAAATAATCAGTCATAGACAATAAAATTGTTATCACCGGAAGCCCAAATAAGAATATCTCTCTATACATAAAGAATGATGTCCAAGCAATAACAAATTCTGATTTTTCTCGTTTGTATAAATCAAAAGAAATAAAATAAAATAAAATAGTTGAAAGAGAGAAGGTCCGCTTCAAGAAAATTTAACTCACGGAAAACAACAAATTCCAACCATTTCAGAATTCAAGAATGAACTACAACAGCTATTACCTTCTGATTACCTAGGGTTGTAAATGAACCAAAATAATTCATAAATTACTCGATATCGACTTAAGAAATACTCAAAATTGACTCGAGATTAATTGAACCGAGCTCGAGTAATCGAACGAATTAAATTCGAGTTTCAAAATACTTGACTCAAGATATTCGTGAGTCTAATCGAGTTTAGACATATTTACAATATTACTAAGCGGGGTTAATCAATTTATGTCTAATCGAACTTATTTGAGTCTAAATTTCAATTTATAAAATTCACAAATAAATAAATAAATAAATAAATATATATATATATATATATATATATATATATATATATATATATATATATATATATATATATAAATGAGTATAATCAATTCGAATTTGAGTATTCGAGTGTTTGACCGAACTCGAGCTTAAAAATTGGAGGTTGATCAAGTTCGAGTTTTGAGTTTTCAAGTTGTGTTTGACAGGGTTCAGCTTAACTCAGCTCGATTACACCCCTATGATTACCTCCATTTTTTTGTTTTAAAAAAAACGAGACAACATTATGAGAAAACAAAGAAAGACAATATTAAGGAAAGTTGATGCCCTGAGGTGATATCTCGAAGCATCGATAAAAGATGAATGGACTGTAACAAGATTAATCAAATAAGTAGCCGAATGAAAGGCATGACACTAGGGGAAAAATGAAAGATGATATTCACTTTATCTCGCATGTCAAAACTAGATTATAATTTTAATTTGATCATTAATATAAGCTAATTTGATTAATAAATTTTGTTTGATAAATTAGATTATTTGAGAAAAATGTTAGATTACAATCTCTTCAATAAGCTAATAGAATCAGTGTTCAACTAAAAAACTACTAAATTATAATTTTTTCCTCGTTTTACCTTCATTTTATATCATTTTATATTTTTCAACTACTTTTACCAGACAGTTTTACATCAATTAGTTAGATTATTAGCTACTAGATTTTCAACTATTAGATTATCAGTTACAATAAAATTATCATCTAGTGACTATATTATCAGATAATTTTCTCAAATAGAGTCGTTATATAAAGTTCTGGAATATGAAGTTGTTTGAAGCCATAATGTGTTGGTTCTATGAAAAATTGATAAGCGTCCTTTCTTTCTTTCTTTTTTTTTTTGGCTTAACCTCCAAACACAAAAAACAATTATAAATACTAAATAATCGAAGGGTTCCATACTAAATAATCAAACTTGCCTATAGCATAATCCTTGAGATTTGGTTTTAGTTTACCTTTTTACTGCCATATTTTATGTTTTCCTTCGCTTGCTCCAATTTGATGTTTGGTTTTGATCCATTGTCGGTGTTGTTCCATTTTTATTCAGTATAAGCTTTATTTCTTTGTGTATTTGGCTTTAATTTATGATTCTTTGAATAAGAGAAAGTCAAACCTACATATATTATTAATTTTGGATATGTTTTTGATAAGTTTTCATGTTGTTGATTTGACGTTTCTTTGAGTCATTAGCAAAGTTCGCTTGGGCTGATTCTTTGTCTAGCAATTAAATTCGTGGATGCCAACATTAATATTTGAATGAGTGTTGGTTGCGTTTTGTTCTAATCTATTTGATGTTTGAATACTCGAAGTTTGTTCAAATTGTAATTCCTGGCTTATTATCTATTCCAAGAAGAAATTAAACAGTCTTATAATGGACGCATTGGCAATATTCTTTTGAACTACTGATATTGATATTAGTAATACTCTATTATATACTTTCCTGTGAGGAAACACCTTTTATTATTATTTATCCTCAAAATCTCAAGAGTAAAATTCAATAATAATTAGGTTTAGTAGCCAAATACTGTCGGTATCAAACACAAAAAATAAACAAGAAAATTAACAATTGACCAGAGTTAATTGGATTTGATATATAGATATGAAAACTGTCAATCAAAGAGTGAATATATAGACAAAAACCATTAACTCAATGGTATTTAGGCAAGTGACATTGTTAACCAAGAATAAAATCAATAAGAATAAAAGAAGAAAATGAAGAGATCTAGAGAAAAAATATGTAATTCTATGTAACTGGTCTGGAACCCTTTCTCTGTATGCTACAATTGTTCATATACAAGTATTATATATGAGTCCTATTCAAAAAAATAAGTCTAATATAAACACAATACTAATAAATCTACAGATATCCATAGATGTATCCTATTATCACTATGATATGAGCCCAAGTTCATAAGATAATACTCTTTTTGGGCGAAGCCCAAGCCTATGTGATAATATACATGAAGACCCAAAGGCTTATCACCATGGAAGGAGTCCAAGCCCATGAGATGATACATGCTCTGAAACCCAAAGGTCCATAAAAATGAGGCCAAGTGCAAACAATGCCCCCAATAATTCTATAATCTCAAGAGTGAATTGTAGAATTATATCTTAGTAGAGGCCTTATTTGCCAAAGAAGACATCACCCATGTTATATACTCAAAGAAAATAATTGAGGCTTTATTTAAAGACCTGAATCAATTCTCCCAAGGACGAACTATCCATATCAATTCTTGAGGAGTTTTGCCCAATACCTCAATAACGCCTTACTATCTTATATCCCGGCAAGGGTCTCATTTGCCAAGAACACTTTGCCTAAGTAATGTCATAAGTGAGTTATAGAATTGTAACCCATTAGGGACCTCATTCGCTCAAGAAATGTCATGAGTGAGTTATGGAATTATAACCTATTAAAGGTCTCATTCTTCTAAGAACAACTCGCCCAAGACCACATTGCCCAAGTAATGTCATGAGTTATAGAATTATAACTCATTAGAGATCTCATTCTCCTAAGAACAATTCACCCAAGAACACCTTGCCCAAGAAATGTCATGAGTTATAGAATTATAACCCAATAAAGGTCTCATTCTCCCAAAAATAATTAGCCCAAGAGCACCTTGCCTAAGTATTATCATGAGTTATAGAAGGCCTTATTCTCCCAAGAACAACTCTTCTAAGAACAACTCGCCCAAGAAAACCTTCCCCAAGTAATGTCATGAGTTATAAAATTATAACCCATCAAACATCTCATTCTCCTAAGAACAATTTGCCCAAGAACACCTTGCCCAAGCAATATCATGAGTTATAGAATTATAATCCATTAGAGGTCTCATTCTCCCAACAATAGTTCACCCAAGAACACCTTACACCAAGTATTGTTATGAGTTATAGAATTATAATCCATCAGAGGCCTCATTCTCCTAGGAACATCTTGCCCAAGATAAAGTCATAAGTTATAGAATTATAACCCATTAAAGGCCTCATTCTCCTAGGAACAACTCGTCCAAGAACACCTTACTCAAGTAATGTCATGCTGTATGAAATATGAAATTCGCCTATGAAGATCTGTGGAATATGAAATTCACCTAAGAAGATCTCACCCAAGTAATATTTTGCCAAAGAAGAGGACTAAGGAAATCTCAATAGCAAGTGAATCTAAAACTCACATTCAATTCGCCCAAGAATAAACTCATCATGCTTTGTGGAATACTAAATTCACCTAAGACTTTCATGTTGGGTGATACTCAACCAATTACCAACACCTCTAACTACTGAAAAATGCCTCACCTAAGTAAGAAATGCCCAAGGTACCTATCGAGTTCTTTGAGCGATACTCAGCTATCAAAGTATCCCCTCGAAAAGGTAGAAAATATGTTGCCTAACTAGAAAATGAACAAGGTATTTAAAGCCCTTTAAGCGACACTCGACCATCAAATTACCAATTTGGAAGCTAGAAAATCTCTTGCTCAAGTACAAATAAGCCACAAATGTTCGTTTGACTTGGACAAAGGCTTACAAATCCACTAGCTTTGGGCAAATCACATCCCTCTCGAGCATGGCTCTCTGCCTAGGGCTGGCCAAAAATTTTAAAGGTAAGAGGCATACCATAACTATTTTGACCTTATCTATGAAAGTGTTAGGCGATTTCTCCATAGGTTACCTTATTTCAAGCTTTTTAGGCACCCAAATTTCATAGACCCATACATATTATGGTGAATTTCCACATCATAAGTTTTGGGCTTGTTGTCAAGCTTATATATCTTATTGCATAGCCTGTGCCTTTCCTTTTCTTACTTTGGCTTGAGCTCCTTAATCTCTCTATTGTGTCGAGCTTTCACTTCTTTAGACATTCTCCTCTTAAGCTACTTGAATGGACGAAATTCTTCTTTTATTGGCAAACAATGCTCCATAAGCATCGATCCAATCCTAGCATTTTAGAATAGTCTTGAGCGAAACAATCCATGAACTCTTTAAGCAATACTATTAATTTAGCCTCGAACTCAGCATTTAACTTCGTACTAATAAAAATTGGCCAAGGTAAATCCTAAGTGTCAAAGTTCACTTCTTTTGAGGGGTCTTGAGTCTCGACCTATTGATCATCCAACTTCTTGGGTGCAATTTTAAGATTTGATACCTTTAATTGAGTCATGTGATCATCTGACTCATTTTCATAAATACATTCGATTGAGGCTACTAAATTATGCTTTAAGATTAGCCTCTCAATTTTCTTGAAGCATTCTTTCATCTTAGCCGATTAACCATTAGGCTTAGTAACCAAGGAACAACCTTCAATGCTAATTGAGGCTAGGTCTAACTTCATCATAGCTTTCTCCTCATTTACCCCCTTAACAATGTTCTTAAAATTCACCTCACCCTGATACATAATTGCATTGGCCAAATGAATTACTTCAACAAATAAGTTTAGGTCTCCATGAATAACCTTTACTTCTCCATCATGCCTTCAGACCCAAATCATTTGGTGTAAGGATGATGCAACGACACTATTGGCATATATCCAATCTCTACCTAGAAATAAGTTATGACCACCATCCACATCCACATCCACTGTTAAGAAGCACTCCTTAGTAGTGTATTACCTAACCTTCAAGTCTAATTTGATATACTTATTAGCCAAAGTCCTTCTACTTTTGAAATCTCTCATAGACATGTTAACCATTTTAACTCATTCTTAAGAAATGACAATCTTCTTCAAAAACCTTATCAGAATGATTGATACCCCAAACCCATTGTCAATGAACACCTTGTTAATGGGTATTGAATTTAGTTTCGCCTTTATATACAATGGTTGAATGTGATTAGTTTGAGATAGTGAGGGTTGTTGCAACACTACCATGATCGTTTTGTCTTCATTCTCATTATCTAAGCTTAAGCAAATAACATCCCCTTCAAGTGTGGTCTTCTACCTAGGTCTGACTGAAAATTTCATAAGTAATAGACAAACCATGCTAACTTTGGCCTTGCCTTTTGAAGTGTCGAGTGAGCCCTATCTAGATTGTCCTTCCTCAGGTTTCTCTAGCATTCATACCTTCATTGACTCATAATTGTTGTGATGGATCTCAATATTATAAGGTTTGAGCTTATTATCCTACTTATAAATCTTCTTCCACAACTCAAGCCTCTTTTTCTCTTATTTTGTTAGGAGCTTTTAAATTTCCTTCTCATGCAAAGCTTTGGGTTCCTTTTAAGCACTCGTTCGGGCCCTGACCTTTTTTAGCTTAGCTTGAAACTGTTGTCTTTGCCTTTGAAAACTTTTTTTTTAGTCTTCGTCATTTAGGCCCATGCAGATTGTCCAAAGTTAAGACAGTCAAAAACCCCTTTCTTAAGGTTATGAACCTCCTAATGATCAGTTGTTGTTGGGCTTGGCTTAAAAGTCTTCCTTGGTCGATCCATCCTGTGTTGCTCTTAATGATCTGCCTCAACCAGCCTTTTTAATATACCCTTGCTTTGGCGATGCTCGTTCATCTACCCCTTAGTATTATGGACTTTTGGATACTCGTCCATCTTATTATTTTATGTAACATGAGCATAAGAAACATCGATTCGCTTATAAGAACCATACCTTGGATTTTTGCTCAACTTCCCTCTTAGGAGACTCAACATTAGCCACTAGTTTGAACTCAGCACGGTAAGTTGGGCATGTCAGCATCCTTTCATCATGGTTTTACTCACTAACTGAAGCGATGAGCTTCACCACTTTTACTTGTGTTATTTCAATGGTGGAGGTGATGAGTTTTTCCTGATTTGTCGAATGGGTGCTAGCTTTATCCTCGGTCACTGGTTTCTCATCGTTGGCCAAAGGGTTTATAGTCTTATACTCGGTCATGAGCCTTTTTCATTCAGCCTTTGATAAAACCGGTTGAACAATTGAGATAGTGACATTTAGGAATGGCTTGGATTTTTTCCTAGGAATATTGTCCTCCCTTCTTCGATTGCCTTTTGCATTACATTTCTGAAGTTGATGCAATTCTTGGTTAAGTGACTCCATACATTATGATACTTGCAATAGTCCTTCCCTTTCCTCTCCTTTAATGAGGGAATAATGTGGCAATCAGAGAGCTTGAGTTACCCATCCTTCACTACGCAGTCAAATATCTCATTTGCCTTGGTTAAATCGAATGACTATTCCCTAGCAATCTGCCTAATCTTTTGCATAGTCTTATCCTACTTTTGTGGCTTAGGCTTGGACAATGTTGGGACTTATAGCCTTTATCAGGTATCAACTCGACTATGTTCACTTCTTGCTCTTTCGAGTTTGAACTATCATAATCCAAGGCTGCAACATAAGCATCTTTATAATAAGTCTCGTTAAAGGACATTTTCTTTTGTTTGGCCTCTTCTAATAACTTCTCAAACCAACCACCTTAGCGCTAAGCTCATAAAGATTTCTAAATTTATACCTCTTAAAGTTTTTTTAGATCTCAAAGTGTAATCCCTTCAAAGCTAAAGCCACACAATTATCCTCAGGTAATTTTGTGTGTCATAAGGTTCCCACCTTCATGAACCTGAGGATGAATTTTTTAACCGATTCTCTCGCTTGTTGCTTCAATTGGGCGAGATCGACCAAAATAATAGATGGAGGAGTGTTATAAAACTTAGTGTGGAATTTATCCTTTATAACTTTCCAACTGGCTATAGACCCAGGAGGGAAGTTGGTGTACCAAGTAAAAGCAGTCTTGGTGAGCAAATTCCCAAACAACCTCAGCTTCTAAAAATTTGTAGTTACTACTTCTCCACATGTCATCAAAACCTGACAACATGCTCAACAGTAAAGTCATTATCCTTCCCCTCAAAAAAAGTAAACTCTGGGATCTTATAACCTAGTGGGAATGGATATATCTTGCCTACCCATTTAGGGTACAACTTTGAATAAGACGACCTTGGCAATGGCTTTATATCCAAGCCAATCTTCTCAAGGGCATCAATCAGCTCACATCGATCTAAAGGGCTTGGGCAATATCCATACTTATACTGGAATTGAGTTACATATTCTCCCATAACACTTGACAGAGAGATAACATTTCCTGCAGCATCATAAGTAAAAATCATACCTGGCCCCTAAGCTATTGGGTTATGTTGGTGATAAAATGATGGTTGAACACTCAGCTAGAAGGTTTGTTGAAAAATACCTTGAGATGTAGGTACACCCTCCTTGCCAAATGGTGAGCTCTGAATCCTTGATGGTTTGGAAGAATCTCTAGTTCCACATTGCCTAGACGAATGAGTATATGCACTATCCTTGGTTTTATTTAAGCAAAAAGTCTTCTTATGCTGGAGGCCTCTATTGGGAATCTCCTATCTGGGGTTGGGGCCAGCCTTTTTTTAAGGAAAATGGTCAATCAGTCTAGATAGTTGTTCATCTAGTCTAGCCCTAATTGAATGACCTTTTAAGCAGTCGTATTGTCCTCTACCAATGGTCGAATCACTATAACCATTTGATTGGTCATATTATTAAATATGGTGTGATTTTCAACTACGATCTGGCTAGTAATCTAGGAGTAATCATTAGTCGCGATGACAGGTTTTCTAAGAATAAGAGCACGCCTTTGGTAGTTGATCAAATCATCACCCTGAGTTAGGTTAATGGGCTGTTGATTTTCATTGGACTTGTTGCTAGCCATGTTCACAACAGCTTCTATCTAGGTATTTTCGCTCTCCTAACTGGTTCAGTTCATCCCACAATAATCAATACCTAGTCTCTATTGGCATACAAAGGTCCTACCAAATGCGCCAAAAAGATATTTACCCTCAGAGTAAAATTCAATAATAATTAGGTATAGTAGCCAGGTACTGTAGGCATCAAATCTCAAAAGTAAACAAAAAAATTAACAATTGACCATAGTCAAATGGATCTGATAAATAAGTATGAAAATCAACAATTAAAGGGTGAGTATATATGCAAAAATCGTCAACTCAATTGTATTTAGGCAAGTGATGTTGTCAACCAACAACAAAAGAAGAAGAGAATGAAGAGATCTAAAGAAAAAAAATATGTATTTCTATGTAAATGGTTTGAATCCTTTCTCTGTCTCTACAATTATTTATATATAAGTATTATAAAAGAGTCCTATTAGGAAAATAAGTCTAATATAAACACAATACTAATAAATCTATAGATATCCGTAGAACTTATCCTATTATCACTATGGTTTGAGCCCAAGTTCGTAAGATAATGCTCTTTTTAGGCGGAGCCCAAACTCATATGTTAATATACATCGAGACCAAAAGGCTTATCACCATGGGAGGAGTCCAAGCCTCTGAGATGATACATGCTCTGATACCCAAAGGTCTAAAAAAATGAGGTTGGGTGTAAATAATTACATAAATTGGGTAGAGGTTAAACAATGAATGAATTTGGGTTAACCATTGCTAAAATATTAGAACTAACTTATTAGATAATTAAGTTCAAACATTATATATATATATATATATATTCAATGTGGAATTTGACTCTTAACACTTCCTCTCAAGTGACGACGACTTCGTTGACCATTTGAAATTGAAATTCCTCCTATTGGAATTAGACATCCAAACGGGAAACCAAGTAACAGACAAAAATTAAATCGAGCCAAACCTACTCTGATATTATATTAAAAATTTGAATTGAAAGGGTAAATGTAAGACCGCTAGATTGGACATCCAAATAGAATATCAAGTGACAAACCTACTCTTATATTTTTATATGTTTTTAATATGGAATTTGACTTTTAAAACGGCCATCACTAAGTGCATCATCGCATCGCTGTCGGAATGATCCCCCAACAATAAGGCATGAGGGAGCTAAAGCCGAGAACCCCAACACCACTAATCAACTCATGCTATCTCCAAGCATGTGCATTATCACCAATGATGAGGTAGAGGTTATTGCTTGCTCGATTGAGGATGAGGCATGCTTCATGGCTAATGGTGCTACATTCACTGAAAATTATGACCTTAAGATCCTCCATCTCTATTCTAGTGGAATCAGTATCGATGTTGATGAGCCATCACTATTGATGGTCCTTTGATGCCAAAAAGGGTAAATGACTTGTCAAATAAGTTAGTGAATGTAAGCTATGAGGACTGTGTCCTCCACAATCATTTTGATACTTAAGTTAGTATGAGAGCTTGAGAGGTTTTTTTTAAGAGTTGTGAGAGCTTGAGGGTGAGAGCAATTAATTGAAAACTCTAGCAAAAACGTACTTTGTTTGTATAAAAGATGATTATTTATATCTTTCTTGATTCTGGACTCTTTGCAGATATACCAAAAATAGTATTCGTTGGGTTTGTTTTTATTATTCCGAAATATGCAGAAAAGTATGTACTGCACAATCGTCCTTCATTGATCGAACATTAAGGATCAACTATCTTTCGTTGATCGAACGTTGGATGCTTCTAGTCCATTGGCAAATTCTCTGAATATTGTTGTCATTCGGTTATTCAATATGTCGTCTTTGGTAACAATTGTCCAATTTTAATGGAGTAAGCTGTTCATACGGAGGACATGTATTTATTTCGATGATGTTCTATCAACTATCATTGTTGTATATGAGAATTCAAGAAATCTTCATAGACGAGTTGCCGCAAGTTATTTTCTTTGACAAAAATGTAAGTCTTTGTTGCCGCAAGTTTAATTTCTTTGACAGGAATGACATAAATGATTATGACGGTGTTCCTTCCTAATACCGTTAAACCGCATCAACCCTTCTGTTTCTCTGATTTATTTTAAGCTGATTTGTTTTAAAATATTGTAACTTCATAGATTTAGTACTAAGAATTGAATTGATTCATAGTAAAAATAAAAAGAGAGAAATGGAAAGCATGAGACGAGAATCGAGTCCATAGCCAAAGTACTTGGCATAAGAAAAGAAAATCGGACTCATTTCGACTTTTTTGGCTTTAACTTACTGAAAAAAAAAAAATACAATAATAAACGAAGATACGACTTAATCTGATAAAATTTAATAATAAAATATTTTAAAAATAATACATAAAAATAAGAATAAATAGAATAAATAAATAAAAACTAAATAGAATAATATGCAAAATCCAAGGAGTCAATATTTAATCCTTATAAAATTGCAATAAATAGAATCAATTAATTAAAATTATCTTAAATCTTAAAACATTTGAGAAAATATGAAAATTAAAATAAAATTTCAAACAAAAATTTTATATAAAGATATCAAACAAAAATCTGCAACTTGCGCAGGTCAGGGACAGTAATCACATGCACAAAGAATCCTTTTCAAAAGCAACAGATTGTTCAAAAAAGAATTCGCAACAAATTAATGATGATACTCTCGCAACAGCAAAGATTCCACGGTCAAAGTGAAAGATAGGGTATGCTAGAACCTTTCGACATTCTAAATTCTTCAAACTGCCATGGTGAACTTGCATGTATTTTATCCATGACAAAAATTGAATTCACAAGGGCTAGTTGGTCTACGCAATACAGATGCTATATGATAAATTTGAAGAGAAAATTCATAGAAAGTGGATGAGTACAGTTCACACACTACAATAGAAAACTTGGTAAATTTTATCTCGACCCTAACTAGAATTTCATGAAATACGTGGAAGGATGTCATACAGCTCGCAAACAGACAACTCAAACGAGCTCCAGTACTAGTCAATCCTGTGGCCTATGTTTGGGCCGAAGGATTCCATTCCCTGCTCCCCCATCTTCTGTACATCCTCCGGAGAAAGTATTTTGATATACCAAACATTATTCACAAATGCCCTGCATATTAAAAAAAAAAAAACAGCCATTCGAGTCAACGACACAGGAAGAGAATATATAGAATCCAATAAAAATAAAATCATGCTACTATTAATATGGGTACTCACTCCCAAGGGTCATCTCCGAGGAGAAGTACATCATTCTCCCTGTCGACAAATACAAGCTGCCAGCCTGATCTATGAGGGTTTTCTAAGTTCCCCTCAATGCCAAACATCTGAGCCAGTTCCTCTCGCAGCTCATGGTAGCTGCTGAACCGGGAGATGTCAAGCGAGCGCCCAACCGACCCCGACTTATAGACCTGCAGAAAACATAGCAGCATGTCATCTACACTGATAACTGTTCAGCTACGAAGGCAGAACCCAAGTGATTGCAGTCAGATAATACCTTGACAAATGTTCGACTCAGGGTTGATGGCTCAACTTGCCCTGCACTCGGCAATAATTCAGAGTCCTGCACACCACCATATATAGAACTCTGAAACCCAGAGTCCCCTAATGGCATTGAAGACACATCAGAATCAACCGTAGAAGTAGTATATCTGGGCAGTGTGGTAGGTAGTAGGAGTCCAGATGAATCAATATTCACGCCAAAATTGGTAGCATTCTGCGCATCCAAGCTGCAATTTTCTGGCTCCATAGCAGGATCTTTCTCAGGATATGGTCGTGCGAGTGACCCTGAGTTGGCAAAAGCATTGGCCTGTGGATGTGCATATTTTGGGAGCCAAGATTGCTGTGGCAACTGCTCAGTTAATGTTGTTAATGTAGATTGACCAGCTCTGGTAAAGTCCAAGAGATTGCCACTCCCTTCAGTACAAAGAGAGCCAAGCATATTCTGTATAGGGGCAGTAGATGCTGCAAACTTGGTGCTTGAGTCCATAAAATCTGTTTTTGAAAACGATGGAGAAGGTGCATTTGATTGTTGTCTCTGAAGTTGTTCCCCTTGAATCTGAAATGCATCATGATAATTATGTTGCTGTTGCTGTTGCTGTTGCTGCGCCTGATCATCTGGCTGATTGCTGAGTTGCTGCTGCAGTAGATGCCGAGGCAAGCTTTCTGTTGAAATCTGGTTTTGTGTCTGCAGTATATTATGAGAAGTTGATTGTTGAATAGTTTGATGTTGCTGCTGTAGCTGCAATAGAGGATAATGGTCGTTTGACTGTTGAAGATACTGAAATGGCTGCTGAAACTGCATGAATTGCTGTCTCATGGGATCACTGTTTCCCGGATTCTGCAAACCAGTTGCCAACAAAGCCTGGTACCACTGATTTTGATCATTCCCTAGCAATGATGGATCCAGCCTCTGCCGAGTCCAAGGAAACATATTAACAGCTTGAAAATTCAGAGAGTGAAGACCCTGTTCACCAGCTCCACCCCTTAGCCACATTAAGCCATTGCCAGCTTCATCTCTGTTATCTGCCAGGATGAGTTTTACGGGGGAAAAAATGAAAAACTTAGGGAAAGTGTTGCAAAGAAAGGAGGCAGTTCAAAGATATGGAACACAGATAAGTTCAGACTTCTAGACCTACATAAGAGCTTGGACCAAATATGGGGCATGATCATTCTGTTAGCGTCATCGTAGCAGCCATTCACTTTTAAAATTTCCTACCAGTTTAAATTTTTGCAAATTAACCATGCAAACTAAGTAAAGCAGTACCGATGCAATTAACCCCTTTTACTAATGTACATGTAAAAATTTACTTCATAATGTCAAAAAGTGTTTGTAATTGACTAATGAAACAGGAAGTCATCACATTGCAGTTTTTGTAATTGAATAATGAAAAAGGAATTCACTGCATTGCATGCAATAAGGAACATAACTAAACCGCAAATACGCCATTGTCTTTTTTTTTTTTTTTTTTGGGTTGGGAGCAGTGATGGAAACAGAACTTTAAATTAGCATTAATGAAAAGGGATCCTTAGAATAACTGCATGGGTATTGCTTTACTTAGCTTGCATATTTAATTTATATCTAAAAGAAAAAATTAGCATTAAGGACCCTTTAGAATAAACGAAAATTATTTAGAATAAACGAAAATTAAGTAAAATTATTGATATAAGTCGAAAAAAGTGACTAATAAAATTTCATGTACAAATATAATGACTGCATGTGAAATTAATTCATAAATTATACTTGATGATAATATATTACTAATCAATATAGACATAAAATTAAAGGAAAAAAGAAATATACTTGAAAATAAAACTTGTAAGGAGAAAAAAAGTACAATGTTTTTGAATATATTAATTACAACAGTGATAAAGAAACTCTAAAAAATAAAAGACACCAAGAAATAAACATTTTTTTTAAATACTTTTGTTACATTGTACTTACATTTTAACAAAATTCTTAAAATTTTATCAAGATAATTAATGAAGATTTACATATTGAAATTTAATTTATTATAATTAAAACCACAATATAATTTTTTTTAGTTGTAATTGGAGTAAAATTTAGTGTTAAATAATTAAAATGAAGATGAAATAAAAATAAAAAAATTTTGATAACTACATGTATAATTAATTGGTTTAAAAATGAAACAAACTAAAAGACTTAAATTAAATTGAATAAGATGTATGAAAGAAAACGAAAAAGAAAGAAATAGTGCCTTAATGTTATATTTATAAATTTTTTAAAATATAAGTGGCTCTCAGCATTTATCATAGTATAATTAATCCACACTATTTCATATTACTGTCCAAATATCCCGTTATTTTTTTGAACTTTGATCCATAAAGAAAATTTAAAATTACAATTAAGTCTGTTCATTAAAATCTTTTGGGGACTGAGGGGCCCAATGCCCCCCTTGGCCCCTCTGGCTCTGTCACTAGTTGGAGGGTAGGAATGCACATACACACCAGGTCAAAAGATATAATGTACCCAATAGCAATTTACATTTGCAAAACTCATAAAGCTTAAAGGTAAGTGGCTGGGGGGTTTCTCATTGGGATGGCGATGTATGCAGCAGTTTACGTCCAGTATACACTCCACAGTGATCTAAACAGCAGCCAAGACACTTTAACAGAAATGATGAAGGAAAGAAAGAATAAGAGAAAACTCCAGCAAAATTGTACATGCCTTCAAACAAAAACTAAATACTCGAGCAATATTATCAAAAGTATAAATCAAGTAAGCTTTCTCCAAGGAATGATACCAAAGAGAGGTCCACAAAGTTTAGAGAACAAATACCATGCAGAGTAGATGGCCCAGGATGCCAAGGCCGTCTAAGTCTGAGGGGAAATAGGGATGGATACATGGGAAAAGTTGTTAAAGGCTCAATCTCCCATAATGATACCCTTGGCTGCCTCTCCCCTGCTGTTGACTCATCCCAGCCAACCTACACACAGATGAAATGAAGTAGGCAGAAAAAGAGAAAATGGAGTTGAAACGGGATGAGACAGAATAAAAAAGAGTTGGAGAGTAAATTTTCCAAATTAGCAATAAGTGAGCCCGATAACTGGTATGAAAAAAAGGAGAAACATTAGGACTTCCAATGAAACTAAAAAGCATTCAATGAACTTTTAAAACTTTACATGCAGTAAACAGCAATTGCACGAGACATTGTGCGCGAAATAATAAAATAAAATGAAAGGCAACACTTGCAAAATTAATAATATGCGAGGCCAATTACAAAACAGAACCATAGCGATAAATCCAGTTATTTGTCTTTTGATATAAAGAGCATAACCACATCAAAGTTATTGTTCTTTAAAATCCTGTGGTGGAGATATAATCTAAAATTTTTGTGACAGAATAAACTGAAACACATCATATATGATGCACCAATTAGGGAAACTAGTCACCTAATCCGCAAAAAAATTCATAAAATCAGTCACAAATTCAAGCGTTGCGCAGTATGATTACAATAACAAATTTTAAATAAATTTAATATTTATTTTTAACAAATAATTAATTAATTGAACAATTAAAAATTAATATGCAAATAACAAAAGTCAATGTTGTTTTGTAATATATTACTATTTTATAAACAATTATTATCTAATTAGACTTTTCAAGTAAATAAAATAGTAAAAATAAAGAAATATAATCAAACAAGAATAATAAATTTTAATAATAATAATAACAAAAATAATAATATAATTGTTTCAATAGAAAATAAAAAATTCATAATTTTATTTTTTTCTTTTTATTAGTCTTTTTTTTTTCCAAATTTCTTTTAAATTTTGTTCATTAATATATATGAAACTAAATGCTTATTATTGCTCAAATTCTAAAGAGGACTATCATCGCTCAAATTCTAAAGAGGACTAAAATGAAGAACTTTCTATATTGTTAAACTTCCTAAATTGTTTTAACATTAGAACTTCCCATATTATTAAACTCTCCTCTTTTTCTTTTGATTAATTGAAGAAACTAAATGTTTCACTATTAGTTTACATACCACATGATAAAATAAAAAATATTATATTGCCACTTGTCAAAAATATTGCGCTGTCAATATTATTGTTTGACAAATGACAAACACTTATCTAAAACAAGTCTTAGAACATAATTAATTATATATATTGATTTTCAAATCTTGATGTAAGGGCCATGCACGTGAAAACTATTTGACAAGAAAACATGAAAATCAACAAAACAAAATAAAGATCTGTACCAGAGACATAATGCTTCAGGAAGTTAACAGAATAGTGGAATAATCTTCAGCCACAAAAAATATACTAAATATAATTACCTTGACAGAACGCCAATGAGAATTCGGCCAACGAACAGGATCCAGGTCATTTATGCCTGTTATTGTACCCATGTACCTGGCCAATCAAAGCTTCCCACATCAATGCAATGCACATGCATATGGCATAATTGAATAAAGAATGAAGGCAACATTCCAAGGAACCATACAGAGCAAGCATTTTGAACACTACCGCGGCAAATGACCAACTAATCAACGCAAATCACACAGCAAACAAATAATGTTTACAGCAATGTCCATTTGCTATATTGTTTCCCACTATAAGTAAACATATGTAAGCCACATTCTCTGATATAAATAAACATATGTACGCCACATTCTCAGATAAATAGCAATCATATCGAGAACCCAGCCAAGACCTCAAAAGATAATATACATACACACACCATCTATCCTCGGTGGTCAGTATGATGATACAAAAAGTGCCTCTGCCTTTTATGTTTCATTTCGCTAAGACTAAAGCTCAGAGATAGCTAATTGACAGATTGAAGGCATATTTAGGCAATAGAATGAATTTGACCATTCCAAAGATATATTGGTTAGATGCTATGACATAACTAAGGCTCCATGACTTAAAAACCAAAGCTTTGAATGAATTTGCAATTGTATCCAAAGGTTCTAATCGCATTAGTTGTACCCTAATTTGGCCATTTTGTTTCACTTGTACCCATCCTCAAAATTAAAATTGGGAAAAAGTCTGCCTTAAGTTGATGTGGCACCCATTTATAACAAATTTTTTTCACAAGGCACCACTGCTAGTAAATACTAAAATCAAAAATGAACTTTAATGATTTTTTAAAGAAAACTAATTAGAATATTAAAAGTAAACCCTTATTATATTATTAAAATAAATATTTCAATTTGATTATTAGACACAAATTTTTTCATAATTTTTAATTGAATTATTAAATCATTTTTGCATAAATTTTTTGCAGAATTTACTTTAATTGATATAACTAAATTTTAAAAAAGAAGCATTAGAAATTTTTCAAGAAGTTATTTTTAATTTTTTAAATTCAATTGTTGAGGTGTTCCATATAAAAAAATTATTTATATTGCATAGTTGGATGCCATGTTAGCTCAAAACTCACTTTCCACAATTTTAATTTTGACCAAGAGTACAATTGAAAACAATTTTCCAAATTAGCTACAACTGACGCAATTAGAAACTTTGGTTAGAAATGCAAAATCATGCAAAGGTTTGGGTTTTCTAGGTCATCAGGCCTATCACTAAAGAGTTCATCAATAATGAGGATGGATTAGCAGCATAAACAATTAAATGATAGGGTGCAGGATCACAGCAATGACATTTAAAAAAAAATGCAAATGGTATATGACATATACACTATTGGCTACCATAATACCTACGGACACTTGATTCTTCAGTCTCAAAAAGCATCCGGAAGCGCATCCCAACTGAAACACGCGTGTGAAATACTGCTTTGACATATTTGGAAAGGGTTATAACAAACTCCGATGGACTAGCCCTGCAAAAAGAAAAGATATCTAATGGAAAAGTTGAACCATTAAAAGAAAGATAACTCATGAACATGTTTGGCACCTTGGGTTATAGAAAACGGTAAAACAGCTATTGGTTGCAGCAGCATGAGCTGCAGCAGCAAGAAGTCCAATGTGCATACTATCACTGGATAACACAGATGATGGCATTACAGTTTGTGGTCGAATAGCCCGACGAATTCCCAAAAGAAGCTGATTTTTCTCATTCCTAATGGCAGGAATCAATATGGTTAGTTGCATTGACTGACGAGTTCCTACTAGGCAAAGTAAGAACATTATGTATCATATACCAGATAAAAAGGACAGAATCTCCAGCCACAAGTCTTTTGGCACTAACAAATACACTCCACCCTGTTGTAAGCAGATGTCTTTTAGGCTGTCCTGCAACCCAAGGAAAAAAAAAATGTCAGATTGCACAGAAAATCAAACCAATGCACATCCACTTATAAAAAGACATTAACATTTATTAATGCAAATGAATCATCAAAAGTGATAGACCAAGTACAGTTAGATTGCCCTAATCCATCAGACCAAAAATCAACAGGCAAAGTAGTAAATGAAAATCAACCAATACACAAAGAAACATCTCAAAATACATATGGCAACATCTAAAACTGTCAATTCAACAATCATACGAGAAGTATCTACCTCTATCAATTGGATTCATTTAAACTACTTTTCAGTAGTTCATAGTTTAGAATGATTTAAATTTTGACTCATTTCAACCTCCACAACTCTACCACAGGAACAGTATTACAAAATCACATCCTGCTGCACTTTATATCATTAGCTTAAATACCATAGCTTCCGACTAAAAATGCAAACAATGCCCATTCTTTCTTCTTACGACACTACTTGTGCCTCAGAAACTCACTCACATGTAGTATACAATAAGATCTAGGTATAACCGAGGCAGATGGATGGATGCAATGCAGATTATCCTACATTACTGTCATTCCCTACAGTAAAAACCAAAAGAAATGATAACAATGTCAATTTTCACAGCAAACTCCACAGAAATTTGTAATATTAAGAATATCACCATCACAATAGACTCGAGACATCCCCTTTTTTTTGTTGGGTTAAACATTAAAACTGCATTTCGTATAAATGAATTCTATAATTTCTATGAAATTCATTTGCAAATCCACATTTTGTGTATTTGGTATAAATGAAAATTCATTTGGAATTTTATTTAATTAAATCTTTGGAATTAGTTATAACTAAACCAAATGAATTTTATTTTTATTTTATAGTATGCCAAACATAGAAATTCATTTGCAAATGAATTCTATAAGAAATTTGTTTGCAATGAATGAATTTTAAGTTAGAATTGAACCAAACACAATATAAGGGGTACTTCATAAAAGTAATTTTATCTCTTATTTGGGAGTCACCATCTACACAAACCATTTAAGGTTCAACCAATTAGAATTCCAACATCCATCTTGTAACATAGAGATAAAGCAAATTGATTACAAAACTTAGTTCTTCCAGCAAGTTATTCTTTCATCCACATCACAATCAATAATCATTTCATTTTTCAGCCTCCTTTTCTACTTTCCTTCCTTTTCTTTTGGTGGCAAGGACCTTAGATTTTTAATCGTTTTTTTGTTTGGAGTATTGCAGACACAAAAACAAACAAAACAGTTCTCCATCACTGAAGCCTCTCTTATTAAGCAAATTACTAGACTCAAAACTTTTAACACTGCCATAACATGCAATCAGGCTTTTTGTGATTGTTTAAGAAATCAAAGGTCTGTCTTTTCCCAAGATTATCAAGGAGCATTTGATGCCAACTACTCTGATAAGCTGAATAATGATCAATTAGGTCATAAATATAGACAATGAGTTTACTTTCATTGCAGGCACAAGACATGAGTCTAGAAGTTAATACTCTTGCTTGTATAAAGAAACAGACTAATGTATAAAATAAATACAGGCAGAACTATTATTAGGAAATTTTTGCAAAGACAGAAGTAAAACCAGATACTATGATATGGGCAAAAAAGGAGTCTAAATATCACTGTGCTACAAGTGTTCTTCCATATGATTTGAGAGTAAAAGAATCAATATGATTTGAGACTAAAAGAATCATACTTATAATTTTACCATGATTAGTCATAATAAGGTTTTAATACTATTAGTATTATGGTTCATTCATCAATTTTAATGAATTCTGATTGGATATAGAAACTTTCAATTTAGACTCAATTCACCTTTTAGGCTATTAACCAGATAACTGTATCACTAACCACTAAACTTGGCTACAAGTGTTCCCAAAACTAATATTATTTATTATCAAAATTGGCATTAGTCTTGTCACATATAATTGAAATTTAATTGGTTATCAGTTATGACAGCATGTTCTAATTCATGCATGTAAGTGTCGGATGTTAGATCAGCATGCTGCAAAAAACTCATTGCCATAGCAAAATAATAATCAGAAATATAAACTGAACAATTTCATCAATTGACAACTTCTGGTTCAAATAACATGGAGAAACATAAAAGTAAATTAAGTAGATTATAAAAAAATCAATCAGCAACCATTCACAACAAACAAAAGATAAGACACTCAATATTAGACACAGATAGTTTTCACTATCGACTATAATACAACTTAAAGCAGTTGAATATAAGCAATACAATAACAATGGAATGATCACTATACTGATTATTTAACGACTAAGTGTTA
Source organism: Omphalea diandra (assembly GCA_949677035.1). Taxonomy (NCBI): domain Eukaryota; kingdom Viridiplantae; phylum Streptophyta; class Magnoliopsida; order Malpighiales; family Euphorbiaceae; genus Omphalea; species Omphalea diandra. Next base: position 20,307 of record CATIWR010083254.1, read on the forward strand.
GAATAATTTACAAAAAAAAAAGTAAGATCACATTAAAATATTATCATGGACAAAAACTCCAACCCTACCTCGGAAAATATGCCTAAATTTCCATTCAACATCATGCAGATCTCTTGCAATAAGTTCCTGAGCTGGTGGCTGCTGTGAAAAATCCTGAAAAAAAGCCAATATTGCATGCAGAAATAGCATGGATGCATTAAACTGAATAATTGAAGCAACCAAGTGTAAACTTAGGAAGAGAATACCAGAGGAGGAAAAACTTTCTCTGCAGCACGACGAGGAACAGAGAAGCCTCCATGCGTACTAGTATCACTTGCAGTCAATGTTTTGCAAAAATAATTAGTGGGCTGCTTGCTAGGCATTCCCAATTCCATGGGAAGAAATGTATCCTTTTGCTCTTGCTGTATGTGCAATGGCAATAAACTTGACTTGAAAATACAATTGAACAAAGAGTCTTGAAAACCATAAGAAGTATGAACAACCAACGCTGTTACCACTCTAGATTAACTATTAAACGGTAGAGAACAGGTGCACAATTACCGGTGTCAAAGGCTGCAGAGTCATCTGGGCATACACTTCATCAGTTTCGACATCTGCCTGAAATTCCAAGCATAGTAAATTACTCAGTTTTTCATTTTTCTCCTCATCAGAAAATGGGCACTTAAGAGAAGAGGGGAGAGATGAAGGAAAGTTGCCAAGTGTAGAAGACCGACATGCATGGTGACATTGTGGAGTTGGCATATCAACTGGGCCGGCAAGCTTGGGTAATTGGGTATGTGCCCATTAACTTCTTTATTAGTGGTGGCAGCTACCTACAAAATTCGTTTCATTTGAATCAAATTGAATGAGTTGCATGCCGGGAATTAAATAAATAAATGGACCAATGATCACCATGAAACTAGAATAATAAAAGAAAAATAGAACCTGCTCACTATGTCCCTGAGGGAAGTAGACCACTCTGCTCCCCACAGTTGGTAGGGACACAAGTGGTCCAGCGCAGGCGTGCCATAGCTCCGAATTCAAGCATTTCTTCTCCCCTATCATCGTAATATACACAACAACAAACCAGTCAAAGACACTAAAAGGATATTTCAACTGGTATCAGATGCATTTAGAAAGCTTTTAACCATCATACTAAATTAAATGCTAAGTTGAATATGAAAACAATTAACTCTTTCTAATAAATTAAGTTGAAAATGGGAAATAAAAATAACAAATGAACTACTTAAAAAATTCAAGAAAAAGAACAAAACAAATTTTAAAAAGATACCTTCAGGACCCTGCTGATCCAATCCTGGTGTTGAAAGCTTCATCTTCCACTTTTTTTAGTCTCTTTTTTTTTTTCTACAAATATATATTATATTTATAAAATTTGCTTTAATTAATACAAATAATAGCTATAAAACCCTCAGTCACAGCTACCATAGTAATAATAGTAATCATCTTCCAATCCAACAAAAAACCCTTGCATTCTCTCATCTTTGCACTTCCCTCTCTCACTCTCTCCTAATTTCACACGATATACTCTGTGCACTAAATCAAAGAGCTAAGGGGGGAAAAGAAAAAGAAAAGAAAAATACAACAAACAATCACACAGTTTTACACTTACAACTTCAAAACCCTAAAACATAAAAAACCCAAACAAAGGAAATACCAAAAATTGAAAACAGATCAAACCCATAAATGCATAGAGATCTTCCTCTAGTACTTCAAAATCCAGGCAAAACTGTAATTTCATGAAGAATCAAGCCCCGAAGCAACAAGCACGTTCTTCGAGATCGGAATGAAAGAGCAGAGCAGAGACAGCGAGAGAAATAAAAGCAAGGGAAGGAAACAAAGAAAGAAAAGGGAATGAAAAGAAGTAAAACTATCGCTATCGCGATTGAGAAAGAGAGAGAGAGAGTGTGTGTGTGGCTTCGGCTTTGAACCTCACTAGCAGAGGGGACGAGAGAGAGAGGGAAGTCATATCTCTCTCTCTCTTATAAGGGACCCAACCAAACTGGACCTGATAGCAGTAGAGAGAGAGAGAGAGAGAGAGAGAGAGAGAGGAGATTTGTGTAACAGAGGTGGGGCAAATGGAATCTGGAACGTTGACGGATCCGTACAGAGACATCCTGGCCGTTGGCTTAGTGCTGATATGACTGCAAGCATGTGCCACCATCCTTCAGTGGTCGTTGTCAAGTACGGATTACATAAACAATAAATTAAAAAAATTGATTTAGTATTTGTTTTTGAGAAATTAAAAATCATTGACTAAAGAATGATAGATAGACCCTGAAAGACCGTGTGGTGACTTTCATCCCATTCCTTCACATGCGTTTTATTTTGATTTTTTTTTTCTTTTTGCTTTTACAAAATTTAATCGCAGGGATTGAGGGAAAATATCTGTGTATGTCAAGATGGCATTTGAAAATTGTGCAATAAGATAATTAAAAATTGTTTATGCTTTGTCTTTAAAATGTACAAATATCTTATAAACTGTTGAAAATAAACAGATAAACCTTGAAGGAAAATCCCATTAAAAAAACTTATCAAATAAAATTTAAAGTAAATTTTAAATTAATATTTTTTATAATATCGTTAAATAATGTGTTTTAATTCAATGATAAATAGTGAATAATAATTTCATTTAATCAATAATATTTAATTCATCTAATTCAATAAAAAATAATAATTTTATTTAATTAAATAGTAAATTATTAAATACAATATTATAACATAATAACGTAAATAATATTAGAACGTTCACTAAAATTTCAAAGATAAAACCATAATAAAAAAAGTGTTCTACGTAAAATGATAATAGAAATCAATAGAGACAAATTAATTAGTCAAATTAAAAATAAGAAGGTTATGATGCTAGGTTACTTTATCCTCTTACCACACAAGCATCCTCAATCGTTCCCAACAAAATTAGCTAGCCCATCAATTACACTATTGAAGTGCTGAGGAATAGTTAGAAAATCTCAAAGCAATAAGGATATCATCCACTATAAGCTCCAATTTCGCACTATAAGCAATAAGAAATAAGGATATCTCTAATTTTATCTAATTGAATGATAAATTATTAATCACGACACTATAGTGTAATAACGTAAATAACATTATAATATTTATCAAAATTTAAAAAACAAAACCTTAATAAAAAAAAGTGTTCTACGTAAAAGATAATAAAAAACAACCAAGACAAATTAATTAATCAAATTGAAAATAAGAAGTTTATGAAGCCAAGGTGGTACTTTATCCTCCTACCATACTCAAGCATCCTCAATTGTTAGAAAATCTCAAAGCAACTATAAGCTCCAATTCACATAAAAAGTTATGATCCTTAATGAGATGAATCGCCTTAGCCGAATTGGACCTAGTAAATTGCATAAAGTTTATCGACCAAAACCAACGCATATATGGTTGTCCATGAGTAGCCAAAAATGCCACCATTGCACCAAATTCATCCCAAACTACAGCCTTAATACCCAACTTACCAAAATCTAGAACCAGCGAAGTATCAATGTTAAGCTTAAGAAACTCAATAAGCTACATTGAACTGCTAGTTTGGAATTTAGTACACGAATTTAAAACACTAATCAATAGTTAAGTGGAAACGAATTTCATATCTATTGGCGCATTAGATCCGAAATTGTTTTGAGTCATAATTTCAATCACTGAAATTAAATACAAAGAAATAAATCAAAAGAATGTAAATCGAGAGTTCAGTCTTCATCTTTTTAACCTTCTTTTAAGATGACTACAAATGGGTATGACGGCTAAGGTTAGGGTTAGAAGACAGAAGAGGAAACTTAGCCTATTTATAATGAATTTAATAGGTTTACTCATCACAAATTCATGTTAAATTAGGCTTACACATGATCGTCTTCTATATCGGCCCACTAAAGGTGTCATAAACCCATAACTCATTTGATCACAATTTAATTAGGCTTACCCACTAATCAATAAACTATATTATTCAATTTGTTTTATAAAAAAATTAAAACAAACTAATAATTAATATTAGCTCATAAAAAAATTTTAATATTCTCTCACTTGGGTAATATTAATTATGAAGTTTTTATGTTTAACAAAAAAATATTTAATTTTCGGACTAAATAATTTAAACTCAAATGTAACCACATAATTTTAGAAAACATATAGTTTATTGATAAAATGACATCTTAAACATAATCTTGTCCACATTAAATTATAAATATCGGATCATAACTGTAATTATACCCTTTATTGACATAGTACCAATACATAATCACGAATATTGACAACTTAACTGACATGAATTCTTATATGGCAGTGTAGCAAAAAAATAACATTCACATATAATCAATACACTATTTTCATTGTCAATCATCCAAATATTTCTCTTTCGCACATACTCAAATAAGTAAGAGAAACTCATAAGACTTCGCAATAAGGCTTTTGTTTCTATTTTGAAAATACATGCAATATAAGTTTTAGTCTTTGTTTCCAGAAACACAATTGGAAACTAATTAATATAGTTTAAGATTATTATACTAATTTTAAGCACATTATGCATAACTTATAGCGTGTTATATATATATATATATATATATATATATATATATATATA
>CATIWR010083273.1:0-13646 GCA_949677035.1 Omphalea diandra
GAAGAAGAAGAAGAAGAAGAAGAAGAAGAAGAAGAAGAAGAAGAAGAAGAAGAGAGAGAAGAGTGAGCTGCCTAGGGTTTTTCAATTCTGGGACAGTAGGTAAGTAAATTTATCTTCTTCTCAACTAGAATTAACATCTCATGACATGTTAATCATGCATGGTTAGTGAGAATTATGGAGTAATTGAGGTAGATCTCCTGGATGGAAGTTGTAATCCAAGAGAATAAGAGCTGATTTTGTTGGATTTTGCTGTTAGAGCAGAATTTGCACCCAGGATTTTGTAACCCTAGAAGAGGAATTAGGGAAAGTGAAAAATATGAAAGTTGTAGCTTTATGTCTCATATAAATGTGTATCAAACATTTTTGCTTGATTTTGTGTACGTGAGGAGATATGACCCCTTCAGTAGGAGTAGGTCAAATCAGAACCGAGATGATCTCAGCCTTGTGTTTTCTTATATTTTGATCACTTTATGTTCTGATTTTGACAAAGTTTAAAACATGAAATTTGTAGGATTATGTCCTCTCTAAACACCTGTAAACCAGTTTTGATTGATTTGCTGTGTGGAAAGAGTTATGGATCATTGATTGGGACTGACTCTATACCGGAGTGAAACCCACCTTTCTTTTAAATCTGTTTTCCAAGTATTTGATGGCCATAGATTCAGAATTTGATGATTGTCCAAACTTGAAGATGGACCAATAGGTCCCAAATCATATGTCAAATTAATAACAGGAAGATGGACCAATAGGTACCAAATCATATGTTACATGAATCACATGAATATCCCGCGAACAATGTTTGCCTTGCTCGGTCACGACAAAACAAAGCTATTGCAGTTAATTGTTATACTTGTAATGTATCTTGATGATATTTGATTATGGATTATGCCATAAGAATTTGATTATTGTTTTTATTCACTGAGTCGCGACTCACAAAATCACAAAATTTTTTTCAGATACTGAAGAATAGGAATTGGACACTTTGGTGCTTGCAGTTTTACATTGAGACATATGGACCATAGGTCGTCGGCTGAATCCAAACTCTCTATCTCCTTGTGTCATATACATATATGTACATGAAACACGTATTGGATTGTGTGTGTATGAGGGATAAAACTTGTATGCATATGTATTTTGAACATGAATGATATGAGTTATGTAAATGAATATGGCTGTTACACTATATGTTTGGTTGTATGTGATATTTCTCATTTGGTGTCTCTATTATAAATGTAATTGTGCTCTTTTATGTCAACTTTCATAAATTTGCATCAATATATTAAGTGGATCACAACTTGAAAGGTCAAATTTTGCCTTTTCATTGTTATCCTTCTTGCCTTGTAATTTGCGATCACTATCCTTGATTATTGATTGTGAATTATATGTTCATCTCACCAGACTGACATCCATAAATTCACGATCGAGACTTTTGCTCTCCACCTCGAATTCTGTAAAAAATTTAAATTTTTTACTATTGTACGTGCCAGTTCCGAAGGATTTTTTTATCTGTTACTCACACTTTTCAGAAATAGTAGTCATGACTTCGAATTATCGATCGCGATTTCTAGTAACTGCCACACATTAATTTGATTTGACTACCAACCCTTTCCAATTCTTCATTAATCATATTCTAGCCATTTATACACCCTTTCTATAGCTATATAAACCCCTTAAACAATGATTTTTCATCACTACATCCTACAACAAATCATCTATCTTTTCTCCTACTCTTAAACCTTTCTAAATCTTTCTACTCTTCCCAATGACTCCTAAGAAAGCTTCAAGAGCAAAGAAGGGTAAAGCAGTAGCCCAACCATCTGCACCACTAGCCCTTCATCAAATGAAAGGGATTACAAAAGAGGAAAATGATCATTATAAAGCCAATGCCTTCAAAATCATCATTTCAAACAAAATTCCCTCTACCTTTCTTATAAAATCTCTTGGGATCAATGACGAGATTCACGCGTTTTTCTCAAACTTAGAATGGAACAAATTCATCTTTTGGGATGAACCTGAAGATGAAGAGATAGTAAGAGAATTCATGTGTACGATCATTCTTAGTCACAAAGTCAAATTCCGCGTTGGACAACTTAGGTTAGTATTTTGATCTTTTGGGGATTGAACAATTATCCAACCACTTTCATCTTTAAGTCGGAGATAACATTCCATTCATTATCTTTGCACTTGATGTTATTTACTCTGAATTTTGGTCCAAAATTTCCATCAAGACTAAGCATGATCCCAAAAATTCTTTAGCCAAATACATCAAAACCCTTCCTTTTCGGTTACTTCATCATATTATCACATTTTCTATTAATGCTAGAGGTGATGGTAACGCAAAAGTATCTCAAAATGACCTTGCCTTTTTTTTTTGTCTTGTGAAAAACAAACTTATCCAATCCAATCGTTACCTTATGGATCAATTGATCTACATGAGCACTAAACCTAAGACCCAATTTCTCTTTCCTTCCCATGTAACTGCCATCTACAGATTTATTGGTGCTCTTAATAAGGAAAATGAAAAATTTCTCACTAAGAAACTCCTTCCTTCCAAAAATTTTCTAGATCTCACCTATCTTATCAATGCCAAAGCCATTCATTCGGACTCCTATCCCTATACTTTGGGTGCTTTTGGGGCTAAAAAATGGAAACATCTCAAGCCTCTAAAAGAAAAAGACTTGTCATTGAAGAAGGAGCAATACCAGTCCTTCCTCCTCAACCAAAATCTAAGTCTAAACTTTCTCTTACCACTATCAACCAAAAGTTGGATAAGGTGATGCAGATGTTAAAGATGAGATTTCTCCTTATTTCTCACCTCGACAATGATCTAGTGGACTTGCAAGAGAAGATGGGTGTTCCTCCCTGCCATCTTTTCGATTTTGCAGATTATGAGGTTACACCGAATGAGGAAGGCAATTAAGAGGTTGAAGATGGAGATGAAGCTGAAGTAGGAGGTGACAATGAAGAGTAAGATGATTTTGGAGATAATGATGATTCTCTAATCTTCTAGACTAGGATTTCTTTGTATTTTTTCTTTGTCTTTGATGTAAAGTTGTTGATCCCACAACTTATTTATAAATAAAAATATTTGTTTTGCAATCCTTTATCTCATCTGTTATGTGATTGAATTTATTTTTATAGTGATTGCAACTCTTATGTTTATTGTCATTCTTATGATTCAATGAATTAATATTTTCCCCTTAAGTTCACTTTATCTCATCTTTATGCTTTTTATTTGCTCTTCTCTTTTTACCCTCTTTTTGATGTTGCCAAAGGTAGAGAGAATTGTATAAAGAAAATAATTTAGAAGAGAAAAGCGTAAGTTGAGGGGAGCATTATTTGTCACTCATACTTAAAATATTACTTTGATCATTAACTAGCAACTTTTTGTAAGTATTCATTGAATCATTCACCATCCCACCTTTATGCATCTATTTTTCCTCAAGATCAATCTATATCTAAGTTGTCAAAATAAAAAAGGGGGGAGATTGTTGGATTGGGTTGGTTTAACCTAAGTCATGAACCTCTTTTGATCTTGATAATAGAGATTGATCTGTACTAATATTTTTATTTAGTGTTGTTTTGCAGATTATAAGTTAGTTTTTTCCATTGGAAGTAAGATGAAATTCAAAATCTCCAACCTTGTAAAATTCATCTAAATTCACAGTGTATATATTATAAATCGCGATCGCGAATCAGTCACAAGGATGGATGAAGATAGGCTAGAGGAATTCATTGGCAAATTCACAGTTGCAGCATTGCCGAAGAAAGTGAGTTTGAGTCATAGAGGAATTCGTGGTGGGTATCGCGACCTCGACTTTCATAGTGATAAAAGAGGGAACCAAAGCCATAGCCACAACATGCCAAATATCTTAAGTATCCGTTGAAGATAAAAAATCACGAGGGTAAATATTTGGAAGTGACCGCGACTTAAGGAGTTGTAGTTTCCTCTCTAAACAAAGGAATTCACAATCTCAGTTGCACTCAAGACTTAATTAGCTCGCGACCACGACTTTTGATACTTGTTAGAATACAACAACCATATTTTCCTAGAAAACCAATGGACAATTGACGTGTGGACTAGTTGTTAGACACAAATAAGGTTTTTCATCGAAAATTTTAGCTCCACAATGGAAATTGAAAATTCACGATCGCTAAATGGTAGTAGTGACTATGACCTCTACCTGACAAACATTTAATGTTAAATCTGCCTAGCACATCTTGGAGATTCATTGATAGTTTTAGACCAACATCTCTTTGGTGGATATGAGCTATAAAGACTCCACCAAACATATGTAAATGCAAGGAAATTCATTAATTTGTAACAAAAATTCTTGCTAATTGCTACTCAATCTTTCATTCTCATTTATAGTTGATTGTTTGGTGTGAGCAATAAACACCAATATAAAGAGGTTGTGAGTAAGACTAGAGTCAAAACTCTTATGACATGTTTAGTGTGAGCTTACAAAACACTTGTGAGAGGTTTTTGTGTGAGCCTAAAAAACACAAGGTGTAAGGTTTCTTGTGTGAGCCATAAACACAAGTTGTAAAAGTTTGGTGTCAGCTTAGAAACACCATTTGAGTTGAGTAAAGAACCCAATTGCAGAGAATTAGGGAGTGGACATAGGGTTTGTTAACACCTGAACCACTATAAACACTTGTGTTAATTTCTCTCTTCTCCTTCATAACTTCTTAAACACATTTATCTTTCATTTTAATTTTTAATTAACCACCAATTCAACCCCTCTTCTTGGTGCCCTAGGCCAATAGTTCCCTTGTGTATTTTGCTTGGTTGATAAAGATTCCCTCATTTCCTTGTTTGATTTGTAATCCAAGGAAGAACTTGAGCCCTCCCATCATACTCATCTCAAATTCACTTTCATTACTTTAGAGAAATCTTCATATATGCAAACATTAGTGGCACAAAAAATGATTTCATCTACATATATTTGCACAAGTAATAAGTCCCCATTCTTCTTTTTAGAAAAGAGTTTTATGTCTACCAACCCTTTAGAAAACCATTTCTTAATAAGAAAGTTGTTCAACCTTTCCTACCAAGCACTTAAAGCTTACTTCAAGCCATATTTGGTGAGCTTAAACACATGGTTAGGAAAGCAATGGCTTTCAAAACCAGAGGGTTGTTCAACGTATACTTCTTCATCAATATAGCCATTAAGGAAAACACTCTTGACATCCATTTGATATAATTTCAAATTCATATGAGATGCAAATGCAAGCAAATCCTGATGGCTTCTAATCTTGCTACTAGAGCAAAGGTTTCATCAAAATCAATTCCCTCTTCTTAGTTATAGCCTTTGGTTACTAACTGTGCCTTATTCCTAACTATGGTTCCATGCTCATTAAGCTTATTTCTAAAGACCCAATTGGTTCCAATAATGGAATGTTTTATAGGTCTTAGAACTAAAGTCCATACTTTGTTCTTTTCAAACTGATTGAGTTCATCTTTCATAACAAGTACCCAATGTTCATCATTAATGGTTTCATTTATGGTCTTAGGCTTAATAAAGGAAACAAAAGCAAGATTAGTGCATGCATTTCTAAATGATAATCTAGTAGTTACCCGACATAAAGGATCACTATTGATGAGATCTCTTGGATGATCTTTCTTAAAGACCCAGTTCCTTTCTAACTGTGTTTGCTCTTCATTTGGAGAAGGAAGAGGTTGATCTATATTTTCTTTACTCCTCATCTCTTGTGGCATGACCATAACCTTCCCATCCTTTCTAATGTTCAGCTCACTTATAGGACCTGCAAGATCATCAATATCTTTTTCTATTCTTAAAGAAGTGGGGTAAGATTCATCAAATATAACACGCATGGACTTCTCTACAATAAGTGTTTTTTGATTGAAGACTCTATACCATTTATTGGTATTAGAGTATCCATGGAAGATTCCTTCATTGGATTTGGAGTCAAACTTCCTAAAATTGTCTTTAGTGTTTAGAATAAAACACTTGTAACCAAAAACTCTAAAATATGCAATCTCGAGCTTCTAATTGTTCCATAACTCATTGGGAGTTTTCTTTAACAAGGGCCTAACTAAGACTTTGTTCAAGACATAATAAGAAGTGTTTATAACTTTAGCCTAAAAATACTTAGGAAGATTGTACTCATTCAACATGGTCCTAAACATTTCTTGAAGAGTTATATTCTTCCTATCTACCACACCATTCTGTTATGGTGTTCTAGGAATTGAAAAGTTATGTGAGGTACCATACTCATCACAAAAGCTATGTGTAATGAACATTTTCATTTACAAATTATGACATTCATGTCTAAAAATACATTTACATATAGGTTGATTCATCATACATACACAATCCAACATATACTTAATGAACATATATGTTAACTAATGTTCAAGTTTAGTGACCATAGACTAGTTCCCATCTAGATATATGCACATGACATAAGGAGAGAGAAAGTTGGGATTCAGCTGATGACCTATGGTCCATTTGTCTTTATGCAAAATTGTATGCACCAAAGTATCCAAACCTTATGCTTCAGTATCTGAAAAACATAATTGCGATTTGGTGAGTCACAACTCAATGAATAAAAATAATAATTAGATTCTTATGGCATAACCAATCATCAAATATCATCAATATACATTACAAATATAAGAATTGACTATGTAAGTGCAAATGCAACAAATTGATTTTGTCATGCTCTTACAAGGCAAACACTGCTCCCAAGAATTCATGTGATTCAAGTGACATTTGATTTTATTGGCCAATATATAACAAGTGAATCATTTGATTAATAACATGTTCCAATAAGGCATATTAGTCCCTTTTCCAAGTGATTTGTAAGTGTTTGACAAGCCGGTCACGACATCCTTTTAGTTCCATATGCAACTATTCATTCACAATGGTATAATAAGTGATCATTAAGAGCTTATATTTCTTATTTGACTTGTATTTACATGTAAGATGTCATAATTCAATCACACATACATGTAACATAACACAACCATCTCATAAAATCATCACACATACACATTAGAACCTAATTATGGCTTTTACTCAACTTTTGATGCAACCAACCTTGATGGTAGGTTTGGTCCTCTCTCTTGGGCTTCCTCAAAGTGTTGGAATCCTAATATTTTGTACATACATGGTTATAAGTATATCAAAATAATTTTGAATTCTTGGTATGCAACTATGGTTATGTTCCATGCAAGTGGACTTAGTGTTTTTGCATATTTTCCTTATATGGCAGCTCAACCTTGCTATAGTCTAACTATAATAAATCTTACTATAATTATCCAAATGACTTGATTATTTTTTTAAAATAAACCAGGCACTTAATAATACAACATAGTAAAATTTCAAGTCAATATAAGACATATAGAAAAGGTGGTGAATTTTTTAATTTTGCCCTATTTCAATGTCATATAAGTCTAAGTAGGTCTTACATTCTTAGGTAAATCTCAAATTGTACAAATACAATTGAAAAAATAATTTACCAAATGTTATAAAACACATAAAGGAACACTTTTCATATTTTATTCATTGTCTAATTCAATCTATAAAGTCACCAAAACAAATGAACAATCTCAGGGTGAGCATGTTTTTAACATATTGATAATCAGTCAAGATAAAGGGGCAATATCTCATCAAGCATGCTAAATTTGGCAAAAATATTTTACAAGAATGTATATCCGACATAAATATTTGATTCTATGGCCATCAAATTCTTCAAAAATAGAATTAAAAGACTGATGAGGTATCATCGGGTTTAGGGTCACTCACAATCAATGAGACATATCTCTTTCCACAAAACAAATCAAGCAAAAATGCTTTACAAGTATTTAGATGAGATATAACACCACAAATTTTGTATTTTTCACCTTGTCTAAATCAGCACATAAGGTTATGAAAATATATGAAAACAGAAAGACTGAGGAAATTTCAGCTGGTTATGATCCAGGCCTAATGAAGGAGCCATAGTTCTTCACACACACCAAATTAAAAAAAAAAATATTTTACATAAATTTAGATGACCCATAAAGCTACAAATTTCATGGTTTACACTTTTCCTAATTCCTCTTCTAGGGTTATGAAATCATGAGTCCAAAAATCTGTTCTAATAATAAAACCAACACATTCAGCTCTTGTTTCTATTGAATTTCAACTTCAATACATGAGCTATACCTCAAATAATCCATAATTTTTCCTAATCATGCATATTTATCATGTTGTGAGGGAGAAATTTGATATGGAAAGAAGATAAATTTACTTAACTCTTTTGCCAAAACTAGAAAAGATTAGGGTTTCCTCCATGTTACCTCACTCTTTTCTCTCTTCCTCTTCTTATTCTTCTTTGTCTTCTTCTTCTTCTTCCTCCTTTCTTTCTTTCTATTTTTTGCACTCCCTCACATTTTGCCTCTTTAATCTTATCCTAAAATATGAAAAATTTAATTTGTATACCTACCCTAATAAGACAAAATCATGGTGTCTCACTACCATTGGTTGGAAGTTCAATATTCCTCTTTTAGTCCCTCTTTTTCACTCTTTCATCATTCCCATCCATCTTTTAATCCCCATATGCTCCTTATACTTTTAAATAAGCTCTAAAACACCATTATTTATGATGCTATAACATGCACACAACATAAAGTAATTTGTCATGCAATTATACAAACATTGCATATATGTTCAAGTGTCCCAAATGCAATGGTGCAAGTGTCATCATTGTGCTTATCCAATTCACATATCTAAATGATCATTTATACAATGCATATGTTCATGTGGGATTGCAAATCATTTATTCAATAAATATATTCATGTGAGAATGCTAATGAATGAGGATATAGATGTTACGTTATGGAACTTAGCATTCTCAAACTCTCCTCCATGGTCACTTCTAATTGAAGAGATTTTCAAATCCTTTTGGTTTTGAATTCTCTTGGTAAAGGTCTCAAATGTATCAAAACAAGAGTCCATATGAGGGAGGAGCAACACACAAATACAACTAGAGTAGTCATCTACTTTGACAAATGCATAATGAATGCCTCCTAAGCTAGACACTTTAGAAGGTCCAAACATATCCACGCGAAGTAAATGTAAAGGTCTAGATTAACTTAACTTGTTTTTGGCTTTGAATGAATATCTTACTTGTTTTCCCTTTTGATATGGTTCACAAACTCCTTCCTTTGCAAACTTGATTTTAGGCAGACCCTCAACTGAGTTCTCCTTTTTAGCTTATGGAGGAGTTACATGCTAGCATGTCTTAGCCTCCTATGCCAGGCTTTACCTTCATTCGCTATAGATACTAGACACTTTGCATCATGGGTAATGAGAGAATTTAAATCAATTACATAAATGTTATGAATTCTCCTACCTAGGAACAAAATTTTGTTGTCACTCATCCTTGGCACATTATAAGCTTATGGTTCAAACATAACTCTGAGGCTTTTGTCACAAAGCTGACTTACACTCATCATATTATGTTTGAGTCTATCAATAAGCAATACTTTGTCAAGGGTAAGTGAATCAGCATCCTTACCAATTTTACCTACACCAATGATTTTGGCTCTCCTATTGTCTTTAAAGCATACCTTCCTAAGTCTTTCAAAGTTTTCTAATTTAGTAAAGAACTCCCTTTCCCCTGTCATATGCTTTGAACATCCACTGTTAAGATACCACTCTTACTTTCCAACCTGGGATTTCAAGCACATCTATAAAATAAAAAGAATAAAGTCTTGGTGCCTAAATATTTTTAGGTCCTAGAGGATTAGATCTAGCCATTTGCTTATCGTGCATTTTAGAAAGGTAATGATAGACAATGTGGCCATAAATACTATAGTAAAAGCACTCACAATCAAAGTACACCAGTGTCCTATTTGTAGGTGGAGGATGCATATGGTGTTCATGAAATTTGTAACTCCTTTAAGCTAAGTGCCTAGGAGTGACTCTCATGTAAGGTGCATATCTATAAGCATTATTATGCCAATTTATATGCCTTTGGAGACTTTGCCTTTTAGGCTTCTAAGAATGATACATGTAAGCATAGTTTGTTGTAAGAGGAGTATGTCTCAATTATGTTTGAATAGGTTGAGACTTAGCCTTTGTGTCATTGGTATTGGCAATTCCCTTTTTGTGAATTTTTTGCATTCTCATTGGTCTAGGCATGCTAACTTCCTTAGCCTTAATAAAGATTTTCTTAAAGGTAAAAGGAGTAGTAGAGGTAGAGGCATTTTATTCTAATCCATGCTTAATGGATGGACCCCTTTGAATTTCAAGGATGGAGTCTAATTTCTCCTTTCCTTTGGTAAATTTTCTAAGACTATCCTTGAGCTTAGAATTCTCAGCAGTTAATGCTTAACCTCCTTTGCCAGAGTCTCTTAACTCTTAAGCATAATCTTTAAAGGATTTGTTCTCTTTCTTAAGAAAAGAGGTGTTAGGCTTGAAAGTCTTAACTTTTAGGGTCAACTTGGTGTTAATTGAGTATAGCTCATCTCTACAATAACAATCAAGAGGATTTTACCTCATGTTCATCATCACTATCACTATCATTTATGGAGGAGTGCTCACTTGAAGACTCTTTAAATTTCTCATTAATTGTCATAAGATAGAGACTTGCCAACTCTTTTATAACATCCTTCTCATTAGGTTTAGAGTCATATGTTGTCCCATGTAGCTTTATATACTTCCTTATCCTTCTTGGAGGTGTATTTCTTGGTAGGAACTTTGTTCTTCTATACCTTGGGACAATCTGACTTGATGTGCCCTCTCTCATTGCATCTATAGGAAATGAGTTGACTCTTAATGCTTTTCTTCTTATATGTCATTACCCTTTTGCTCTTTTTATTTGAAAGAAATTTCTTTACTTTATTTATTATGAGGGTAAGGTGCTCATCTTCACTATTGTTTTCATCATCACTAGATGAAAACATTAGCAAATAAGATCAATAAAGGGATTTAGGGTGTACTTCTTTGGATTTTAAGGCTAAATCTTTCTTTCTCACTTTAGAGCTTTTAGTTGGCTTTTCAAGAGTGATTTCATAGGCTAGTAGCTTTCCCATAAGCTTATATAGTGATGGGACTTCCTGCTTATTAGCTTATTTTATTTCTATCTTCTTAGTTTCCCACTTATCTTTGGGAAGTATTCTTAGGATCTTTGCTACCATATCCTCATTGGAGTAGGACTTCCCAAGAGTTTTGAGATTGCCCACTATGTCAATTAAATTATTATAAGCCATGGTCTCACTAGGTTGATATACAAATGTTTCATACATGTAAGTATGCATTTGTATCTTTTTTTTCTTAACTTCGTTGGTATCTTCATGTTGAGTCTGCAAGGTGTCCCAAATTTCTTTTGTTGGAGTACACATTTCAAATTAGCATACTGAGATTTATGGATTGCATAAAAGAGAGTGTGCATAGCTCATGTATTTTTCAAATTTGCCTTCTTCTCTTCCATTATCCATTCACTTTTGGGCTTAAGTATTAGAACATCTCTAACTAGTTTAGTTGGAACTTCCCTTCCTTCTTTGACAATGTCTCATAGATCTATGGTGCCACCATCCAGAACAATCTCCATATGTTTTTCGAAATACCCCTAATAATCTCTTTTGAAGAATGGTGGCTTATGGATTGATAGTGATTCCTCATGACTTGCCATGATCTTTACTTTGAGCACTTAAGCTTTGATAGAGAGACAGGCTCGATACCAATTGTTGTCCCTTGGTGTCCTAAAAAAGGGGTTGAATAGGCAATGACAAGTAAAAATAATTTAAAATATGTGCAAAAACAATGAAGAATGGAGACAATTAATTTATAGAGGTTCAACACAATCCTACCTACGTCCTCTCTTCTAGTTTTCCCACTAGAGTTTTTCACTATCAAGATAGCTTACAGGTGCTATCAACCACCTTTACGATAATAGTTTCCAGGTACTACTAAGCCATTACAAGTAGACTTTTAGGTATTATTAAAAACATTTCCCAAAGTAGTTTGTAGGTACTACCTTAGACCTTTAACAAAGAATGGTTTTAGATCTCTTAACCAAAATCTTTCTCGAAAGAATTTACAACTTAAAGATGAGAAAAACACTCTAAAACATGCAATAAATAATATAGAATACACTCATAAGGTATGCTTGATTTGGTGGAGAGTTATGAAAGAAGTCTTAAAGCTTGTTCTTCAACATTGTTTTCAAGATAACTTTTTTAACCTTTTGACAATGATCTTTCTTTGAAGCTAGATCACGCTTATTTCAACTTTTTATTAAAAGATTGCTTTCACAGTAGAAAATACTTATTTTTTTACGATTTTTCTCTACTTATGTCTATTGTGGGAGGGTCCTTTATAAATAAAGGCACAAAACTAACTGTTAGAAATAAGGTTGTCACTTCATGTTATAGAGTACTCACTCAATTCCTATTGGATAGTCTTTATTCTCATTGTTAGGTGAGAATACAACTTCAACAATCATCGATCTCATTCAAATTCCCGTTGGAACTAGCTATTAGAGAGAGATTTACCTAGATGCTCATCTTCTAACTTTCTCAATTTTTTAGTCACCAACTCCTTCAATGACTGTTGGAGCTACTCAATGCCTGCTAGAATTCAACTCAAGCTCTTATTGAGATATAGGAAATGCCTATTATAAGTTTATAGGAGGAAGTGAACTTGATGATCTATTTTTCAAGATTTTGTATAGTGCTTCAATAACTGTTGTAAGGTTTCAATATCCGTTAAAAAAGATCTCAATGTTTGTTGCAAATATGAAAGTGCCCCAATAAAGGGTCTAAAACCTTTAGCTTTGCCTGGGGGCTTTTCCAATGCCCGTTGGTAAAAATCCAATGTCCGTGTTAAGACTTTGAGAGTTCTGCTCACATCAAGTCACTTGTTACAATGCCTATTCACTCTTGAGATATATCCAAGAATAGAAGACATGATTAAACAACGCTTGCATAGAAACATAAAAAAATTTTAAAAATTCACCATATTTGTTATAGGATATATATTGATTTGAATCTTAACTATGTTGTAGCTTCATATATGTCGTTTCATTAGAAGAATGAATCAAGTCATTCAGGTTAAAAAAACTAGAGTTATTATAATTAGAGTATAGCAATGTTAAATTGTTACATAAGAATAAATAAGCAAATTCATTTTGAAATGTAATCTTTAGGATAAATCAATGCCATTTAGGAGGAATCAATGAAAGGACATCAATTCAAAACTTGGATTTTTGAATTGCGAGAGATTAAGAATTCTCACTATTTCTTAGATTCATGGACCCAATTCAATTCAGTGAGATCTTTCATTCACATTTTTCTCCATCAGGAACGTTTTATAAACCTCTTGGACTTTCGAATTCGGAGTATCTTCCTTTCACATAATTCATTGGGTTCAACAAGCAATTAATATTTCACGATCAAGGGTGATACACACACACAAATATATATATATATATATATATACACATATATATATATATATATAGACACACACACACACACACACACACACACACACACAGAGATATATATATATACACACACACACACACACACACACACACACACACACACACACACATATACGGGTGTGTGTGTGTGTGTATTATTTGCGTCATACATTATATGAGGCAAAGAGAAAAATAACAAATGA
>CATIWR010083277.1:0-35471 GCA_949677035.1 Omphalea diandra
TTAATTTATTAAAAAATAATTAAAATAGAAAATGATTTAATTTAGTGCTATATTATTGGATAAAAAGTTAAATTTTTTTTACAATTACGTTATTTTTTAAATTATTATTTATTATTTCATTTTATTTTATTAATTTTAAAATTTTTAAAAATCTATAAATATTATTTATCTTTAATTAAATCAATTGAATCTATTAAATTAAAACTCGATTAATATTAACTTAACCAACCACTAGTATAATTTTAAAAACATAGAAAGGATTTTTTCTTTTTTTCTTTTTTTCCGGACAAGTATCAAAGAACCGGTAGAACACACCGAAGTTGTCTTCATCCCCAAGAAAATGATGTGAACCCAGGAATGGGGTTCTGCCACGTGTATCAATGAGCCAACCATAATTAAGCCACAATATCTACCTATCAGCAATATACTAGAAACAGAGCAGTCCTGTATCATTTCTTTGTCACCAAGTAAAAGCTCTGCACTGAAAATAAAAATACAACCCGAGTGACTCCTTAACAAACCCACACAAAACCCTACAAGGAAGAGTTCGAGAATCTAAAGGGTGAACAAGAAAGTGTTCTCTTCGATTGCTTGTCGCTTTAACTTGTTTTCAAGAATTGAAGGGTGTATTCTTTGACCTCAAGAATCAATCTTGAAAATCTTTATTATCCTAAAAGAGAAGGATCTTGAAGAACTTTCATGAGTGAAATGGAAGATACTATAATAAAGATAAGGTCTTGCGCAGATATAAGTAGTTGTAGTGGCAGGAGCATGAAGAAGAAGAAATCGCCGAAGGGACAAAATGGTTGTGAATCACTTGAGGATATGCTTGCAAATTGGAAGAAAGTAAACAAAGATGAAATCCGTAAGCCACCTTCAAAGGGATCAAGAAAAGGTTGTATGCAAGGAAAAGGTGGCCCAGAGAACCAGAGTTGCAGATATAGAGGTGTTAGGCAGAGAATTTGGGGCAAATGGGTTGCTGAGATTAGAGAACCTTCCATTAGAAACAGCGCAATGAATGTAAGAGGAGGCACTAGGCATTGGTTGGGCACATTTCATACTGCAATTGAAGCAGCTCATGCTTATGACTATGCAGCTAGAGTCATGTATGGTCCTAGTGCCATCCTCAATTTCCCTGATTATTGTTCTTCTGAAACATCACCATCAACTGAGTCTAGACCAATATTGAATAGCTGTGATGTTAAGGCTGAAGCAGATAGCATCTCAAGAAGAGAGTTGAAAGATGGGGAATTGATTGCATCGACTGATTACCACAGATCTTTTAATGATGTTAAAGTTGAACCAACCATGTTTGGGGAAGAAACGAATGCAGGATTTGATGGACACTATGGCATCAATGACAAATATGAGTGCCTGCAGGATGAGATGAAAAGGGTGAAAGCTGAAATAAGCACTGATTATAAGTGTTCTGATGAAGATGAAGTCCAGATACCCACAACTAAAGTAGAAGAGATGGGGATGAGAATGGAATCCTGTCAAGATGATGGCTTCAACTCTATGCATAAATCTTTCAGTGATTGCATAGAAATGGATTCTGGTTTAAGAACTGAGTGTAAGAATTTTAATGATGTTGAGATGCCGATGACGCAGAAAGTAATGGAGGGAGGATTGTCAGGAATAGAATCATGTTACTGTGATCATTCTGAGACTAGACATGATCAAATGTGCTATGATATCATAGATATGAATTGCTATACAGAAATTGATGTTAAGCCTCGTATGTACATCGGTGACACTGAGTACTCTGCACTGGAAGCACAGAAGAATTATGAACACGATGGGTTTGAATTCGGCTCTACAAATTACCAGCAAAGTTATAGGCAACCTGACCTCTCTTACCCGTTGCAGAACCCAAGAGCTGATCTACCAGGCAGCTGGAATCATACAGAAGAAGCAACTAGAAATGTGAATTGCAATTTGGACTTACTAGGGCATGACTTTTATTGGGGATCAGAGGAAGAGCTTGGATTGCTTGAGCCATCAATTCCTGGATTTGGATTCTGGCAATGCTAGAGGGTTTGATAATTGTTCCAGTGAATTGGCAGCTTCCTTTTTGGTGGTACAGTTGGCTGCATGCTTACTCATGCCTTATCGTGGATTCTTTGTTAATCTAGTAAACAATAAGCATTAGGACATTACTCATTATTCATCTTTTGTTACTGCAAATATAATAGAAATATATTATAAGCATTCAGTTGCCGATTTGATCATATATTTTTCATTTTTCCTATAATTAAAAGAAAAAGATGTATACACACATATATTGCTAATTAAGTAGCTCCAAATTTATGAAATAGCACAGGGCGCAATTTGAAAATTGTATCCTCTAAAACTATCAATTAAAAGAACTAGAAAACAAATATTTCAGAAGTCAATTGTATTTTCAGAATCTTTAATCTCAGAATACATTGATTGTACCCAATATTTCGAAGAGTGATTACCTTGAATAACATACCGCGTTGATCTTGTTAAGCTTATGCAACAGTAGGCAGCTCTGCCAACTATACTGCTCCTGAACTGCAAGCCATTCCAAGAAAACAATTCACAAATGACTAGGACAGAAATATGCGGCGAACTAGGTCACAATTTTCACAGCCATTTAAAATCATGGTTAATTTCTATAGGTAATTGTCCAGAATGTTATTCATTTACACGTATCGGCAATAACATGAATTATATTTACATGTAGCTCTGATATGCTGTAGTTGGCAAAGCCTTGAATGAAAAGCGCTTTGCTCTGGAAACCCTTGGTACATTTTGCGATATTCAATTCATTCTGACTTCTTTTTCCAAAATTGGCCAGATCCTAAATGCAGTGAGTTGTTAGTTGCCCTCCGAACCACTTGCCAATGATTCCAGCTATCCCCGACAGCAAGGATTGCTCTCGATTGCCTTCAAGAGCACTTTATCATGTAATGGACCAGAAGGCTACGCTCTTTAATTTTTATCATCATTCCATTTCCGCACATCTCAATCAGTTTCCTGTTCCACTTCGGCCCAGACTAGTTTCCATGGCCCAATTTTTGTTCCCAACCTGGAAGAAACTAAGCATTTAGTAAAAACTGGTCCAGGCTTGGTGTGCAGTTCAATAGCCAGAAGTAAATGAAATTTAATACTATTTATACTTCTTCAAGGAAATTACTCAGCAGGACATTAAATAAAGCCAGTAAAAATCAATGAGTTAACCAATCCATGCATTGTGCTCTCATGCTGGGAGATGCCACGGAACAGCACTTTGGCATTGGCTTAAGGGCAAGTGACATGGACTCAGCTTATATCATAACAGATACACATCCAAGTCCGATTCAGTAGAATTAAAACCTCACAATCCCTAGGCATGATTTAGAGTAACGCTTTTAATCAGTAATATTATCATTCGCTCCAATCCTACAAATATAGACCAATCCTAATCAAGAACTCAGAAACTTCAGATACGCCTTTCACATTTGCTTTCATTATATTTGATGTACACATTCAAAGCCAAAAGAAAGTTAAGAATGTAGAAATTTGCTCTCAACAATTGTGAAACTAACAGACTATCATGTTTCTAACCAGTCCCCTCATCATTCCAGTACACACATTTGCCACTCTAACCTATTCAATCATTCACTTTGTCTCTATCTTGCTGTGATGTCATCAGTGTAACCTATGAAGGGGAAAGGTCTAGTGGGAAGATGTACTTGAGGTGACAGCTTCTTGTCAAACTCAGATATCATGCCCATGGCGAAATAAAAAATGGTCCTAGAGGCAAGTCCACATCAAATGCACTAATGTTATGAGGAATTGGATAGCACGCCTGGGATGGAATACATTCAAGGCTCATAATAATGGCACTGAAGTGATCAATTAATAGCCTCCTAAAGAGCCATAATTATTACCTCCATGTTCCGGCCGCTGCCCGCAAGGTCATGAATAAAAATAACCCAGTCCAGACTCCAGCAAGACCACATACAGGAGCAGCCACAATTATGAACACAGAAGAGATCAGTCCAACCAGTATCTGCGCATCACAAGGAGCTGAGAAAGGGAAGAGTATATCCTATTATCAGAATTACCAGAACAGGAATAAGAACAAACCATAGAGTAGGAAGCATATCCAGAGTCTGAAACACCATAGTAGAGTCCATCAAGAACAAATGCAACAGCATTCATTGGCTGAGACCCAGCAACAAACTGCAAAACAGTGTCAAACTTTTAATAAGCTCAGCAGTCTTTTTCTAGCACTCACATGCAGCAAGATGGTACGAAAGACACATATTTAGCAAACCAAAATCCAAAAATACTAGATCCCAACAAGGGTACCATGACAGAAAACCGGCTCCATTGGACAAAGTCTATGCATTATAACTTTCCTCAAAAGGATTAAATAAAAGGAATGCCATAACTAGAAGAGGGGGGAGGGAAAGGGTATGAAAATACCAAAAGTTAGAACAAATTCAAGGAAATGTCAAATACAAGTGACTATGCTATCATTTGACCAAAGATAAGTGGTCAAACTATGCCATAGCCTATAAATTTAGAAAATCATAATAGGTAGAAAAGTTCTTAGGAATCCACTAGCTTAAAATAGACTCTCATATGAAATTTGATACAAATATAACACATTATAAAACGTTATGCATTACACATGTATTGATATGTATGACACATTAGAAGCAGAAGATGATTCATTTGAAATGACCACTGATGAGACATGATAAATGATAACCCTTTTTTGTCAAACAGATAATGGTTAAATAGTATTATGGAATGTAAAATGGTGGCAGCAAAAAATCCACCAACTAGCAGATCCACCTCTCTATTACTGAAATTTTCATGAGCCTTAGAACCACTTCAAATATAAAGTTCTTGAAGCAAAATTTTAAACCACCATTGAAAGCTATAGATGCCAATTAATTGCCACTACACATAAAAAAAAAAAAAAAAACTCAATTGCAGCACCTTATAAATGCCACGGCTCTATATCGTGGCATAAAAAATACATTAAGAAGAAATCACAAATAGGAGATCCTACAAAGAAATAGTAGAACTAAACCCCCTTCCTGTACCTGCCCACCAGTGACCAGCCTACCCATCTCTTATCACCAACCCTGAGTGAGAGCTCTCGCCTCCATACCAATTTCAGGGGACCAGAGAATCACAGTATGTTCTTTGCAACATACCTATTGTTCTAAATTTACATCCCAAAGAACAGCATGCCACCAACTGAATTCAAAATGAATTGCCAAGCCAATTTGTGTTTCAAACCCAATCGCTGGTCTGACTATAAAGCTAGCACTATAAACTTTTAAAGAAAAAAAAAATAGATGTATCTTTATTGGACCTGGGAGGCCTATAGAAATTACTCTGTATTTCATTCATGAGTAAAAAGTTCTCAACATACCTTGAAGCAATACAAGCATGAGCAAGACCTTAAGGCACTAAAGATTAAGCAGAACTTAAAATTGCAAGCAGTATAACCTAAATTGTAAGCCTTCACCACACAGTACGTTTTGCTTTTGCCTTCAAAAATCACGTGAATGGAACAACTGAACTCCAAAAAGAACATGTAAAGTTCCCTAGGAAAAGACATTTAGAGGAATAACTTCACCAGAATACCAGACCAGGCAATCTTCAGAACTTCTGAATCCATACTGAACAAGCTAGAAAATGCTCCAAATCCGAGGGATAATATCACACCCAAACCAATTCTAATCACTAAACCAATCTGCTTGAAAATCAGTGAAAGCATAAGAGAAATGAATTGATTAAATTTTGCTACCAACTATAACCTAACTTAAAATGATAAATGTCAGGAGCATATACCTGAAGAGCCCTGTATATCACTTGACGTGCTTTTTCATAATTTCCTTGAGAAAAATCACCGGCCAGAAGAGCCTGTAAAACAATATAGAATAATTATAACATGGCCAAAGGTTCAAATTGAAAATGTTAGCCATTGCATCAGCACACTTTTGCATGTAATATGTAACATGGAAGCAGCTCAACTCTTTGCCAGATACCTTCCTCCTATGTGCAAAAGTCTTCCTTCCATAACTATAGGGAAAACAATTCCCCATGCTTTTGCACCTAGTTGTTATATTGGCTAGAATCCCTACTTCTTTACGCTTTCAGTATTGGTATTTTTCTTCTTTACGCTTTCAGTATGATTCAGGCGTAATTACTGAGACTACTATAAGTGGAGACAGATTTTTGCTTCCTTGAAACATGCTAAAGGAGTGAAGAAATCAAGAAAGATGACAACACAGGGTTTAATGCATATGGACCAAGAAGAATCTTCAACTTTTGCAAACAAGAATAGCACGAGCGGCAGATATAATCTTCTTTCTCAACTATTAGTCACTTTGGCACATATTATGGAGAAAGCATAGTTATAGTGAGGGAACTGCTACAGATTCACGCAGCATACACTTTTGATTTCAAACCAATTGACTCTTTAGTACTTTAACTTAGCGCCTGTTTGGATTAGCAGTGACAGTCAATGATTAGTCATCAGTAATCAGCAGTTAACGGTGAGTGATCAACGATAAGCTATGAATAATCAAAAAATTTAAAGTGTTTGGTAATTTAATGATTGAATTTGCAACTGCATTACAAAATGACTAAAAATTAATTATTTTTATATTTTAATTAATTTTATATGCAATACAATTCCTGTAATAGTAAATAATGATAAATATAAGGTTAATATTAGAAAAAAGATCTAAATTCAAATACCAAAAAACTAGCTTTTAGCATTCAATTGTATTTTCTAAACGCTAAATGTTGGGTTTTTAAATTTAAATGCTAAACACTGACATTTGCTAAACACCCTTTTCCAGCATTTGAATACTCAATTGCCATACGCCAATGAGCAAATGTCAAACTAAACAGACACTTAATTAAAGATTGAAGAACTAAAAAAAAAAAACCGCAACAAGGGTGAAGACTAGTGGTAGGTAGTCCTATAGAGCTTTTGGAGAAGAATAGGTGGTTCTGCAAAGCTTTTGGAGAAGGGTACCCAAGTGTAAGCCAATGAACCGAGGCTATTCAATTTTTCAATGGTAATAAAATTAAATCATGTACATAGGTATTCAAGGGTAGCAAAACAACCATCCAAGCTCATTTATCTCACAATTGTAGCTTCATTTGCAAGTTAAGATATAGCATATGGGAAAACTCTCAAATGTCAAATTCAGTCAATCACAACAGGTGTTTGAACCTCTAAATTGCTAAAATTAGAATACCGGATTGAAAAGTTTATGGGAGGTTCTAAGCTGTTTAGCCAATTTATTTTACATGATTTGAAGTCCTCTCTTGTGTAAACCTATTGTAAAGACAAAACTCTGCAGTATTGCCTGACCAGCTAGTGCTAAGGCATCATTCAGCAGAGATACAGCCAACCAAACTTGCATGCAAACTTGATGACCAGCCATAGGTATTGGGACCTCCCTTGCTGCCATGGATGTAGCCAATGTCATTGTTAAAAGCACTGCTATGGTCCTGCTGATAAGGAGACCACCTGCAAGTTCAATAGAAAATATTACCAAGTTTATTGAGAAACATAAGTTAAAAGCATTCCATGATTGCAGAAATGCAATCAGTCAGCATTTTAATCTAGCTTTTGCATGTACTAAGACTGGACAAATCATGAAGGTCATCACCATTTTTTAAGATGTTTGGGAAAAAAATTCTAATCATAGACTTGAACTCTTACTAAAATATCTTGGATTTAGAAGAAAGTCTTTCACCTGGTAAACAAATCCATTTTAAACATGAAATTCATATGTAATACTATATGTCAAAAGGGGAAGCAAAAGGCCAAGCTCCATATTGAGGAGTTAAACCTGGGTTCAACAATTTGACTTATTCTAAATGAGCTCAAAATTGAATTTAGTACAGAAATTAGTGGGTTCAAAGCCATATGAGCCAAGAGTTAAGTAAATTTCAGCCATTTCTAGATGACTTAATTATTTTTGTGCTCAATTAAGATTAAAAAAATAATAATAATATTTTGACTCCAAAGGGCGTTCCCCAAGTGAGTATGCTCACCAAGGTCTACCAGTCTCAGATTTTTCAAATGAATGGAGAGCTTGTCACCTCTTTACATAGAGGAGGGACCAAGCAAGAATCAAAAGACAGAAAATAGAATATGCTCCCAAATTCATTTCTCTTTAATCATCCAAAATAAAAACGGATAGGCTCCGAGCCTTCTAAATCAAATACTCAAAATTCCATTATCAGTAACCTAGGGAAATAATTAGTCAACTAATTAGTTATAACTACTTATAGAACTTAAAATGGGATAAGAAATCCTAAAGAAAACTCAATCAATATTAAAGAGGAAAGTAAACAATTTTTATTGATTCCTAATACAATAAAATTTCCTAAATAATACAAAACCTAATATTAGAAAATTCAGGACAAAAATATGGATTCCATAGTGAAGACTTAGTATAATTCCTAAACTTTATTATCCTTCTGAGAGTTTGAAATTGCCTACACAGTTTACTAAAGTAAATAAGTGCTTCCAGCTAAGTTGCAACTAGTTGATGTGATTACTATCTTTTCCCTGAATTTTTATGAATCTATATGCTCAGCAGCAAACAGACTTTTTCCCCTTTAGTCTATTATTCTGAACTTTGTTTCTACGGCTATTTGAGTTTCCTACATTCATAAGATAGAATTTTTCTAGAAACATCAAGTGGGTTATTAATCTTAAAGATTGCAATCAGAAATGATAAGACTTGGCAAGAAAATGTACCAGAATTTAGATAGCGAACAACTCTTCTCCCATTAAAATTTGGAGAGATGAGTGCTACTTTGCCATTCAACTCCCACAGAAGGATAAATGCAATAAGATATCTGGAGAAAAATGAACATGGACAAACAGATTGGAAGAGAAAGCTTAACACCAACGTCCCAAGATGCAGTCTTATCATGTACAAAAAAGCGCTGATATTATTTATTTTACCACATTACCGACGTACTCAGAAATCACAGTAGCAATTGCAGCACCACCAATGCTGAAACCGAATGCAAATATCAATATTGGATCCAATATTGCATTCAGTAAGTTGCCAGCACCCGTTAACAAGGATAACAACATTATATTATATGCTTGGAATCAATAAAAAAACAAAGTCTATTATTGGACTTTTTTAAGCATGAAATGCAAAATGAATATTCAGAACATACATGATAATGTAATTAACCTTCTGGGGAATTTATAGCAGCAAAAAGAATAATTTTACATCTGTCATCCGCACATCAATATAAAAAAAAAATAGTTAAATATGTATATCTTGATCGCTACAACAACTTGTTGCAGTTAGAGCCAGTAATTCGTGTCATGTCATGTCTAAACCAATTGGATTGAGATACGTGTATAACACAAAAATGTCTAACCCGAATATGACCCGTTTAATTAATCGTATCAAAATCTTTAATTCTAACAAAAACATATTTATGAAGCAGGTTAGGCGACACAATCTGTAAAACCCATTTAATTAATTGTATCATAATAGATATTAACATGTCATGATACGAAAAAACACGTTTAACCAGAAAAATATATAAAAAATTAAAAAATATTTAGTTTTTAGCTAAAAATATTTATATGTTGAGAAAATAGAAAGTGGAGATTGAAATCCTAAATAAATGTAAGGTTAGATTAAAAAACAATATTTATATATAAACACATTTGCTTATTTGTGATCCAAACCTATTTATTTCAAATCCAAACTCATTTAACTATGTGTCATATCGTGTCATATCATTTAATTAGATCGTGTCAAAAATTGTTAGCCTAGTTGCAATGTTTCTTAAGAAGCAAATAGAGGCAGACCAGACAATTAAACTTCAACTATTGATTTAATATTCTGTTCTCTACAATATTTAATATAACTAGATTCTGTTCCAGCAAAGTAGACTATACACACAACTACTTGCTCCATGAGTCAACAGCCCTATAAGCACCATCAGAAATGCTATAATAAATTTGAAAAAAAAAAAAACAAAAAATTGTCTTCAGGATTATCTGATGATAACATAGGTAATGAGCAAAACAGATAAAGAAGCTTTATAAGATATGCATGATCCTGTTTCCTAATAATTCTTAATAAGTATGCAGCTATATACAGGATTACAGCTGCAGCTATGTGCTTTTTATTCCAAGCAACTCATTTCAATTGAGTATCAAAATTTAATAGAACAAAAGAAAAGCAAACTGCAAAGAGAAAGTGAAAACCATCAACAATTATGTACATGGATAGCCTAAACATCTGGAGAAATTTGTACAGATAAGCATGAAATAGGAGGGAATAAACAGAAAGACAATGCTGTAATACTTGCCAATAGCATATAGAGGTGTTTTTGTATCCTTAAATCCACGAAAAGTGCCTTACGCAGCAAGTGCAATTACAATTGGCGGAGAACCAAAGGCCCTCCAAGTAAGAAAATTCTCAGCTGGCACTCGCATAGGTGAATCCTATAACATATCAAATTCAGAGAAATTTTTAAAACATTTAATATACAAGATGAAAGCACATGTCCACAAAACTCCCAATATAAAACCATCTTTATGTTAAAAGAGGTAAAAACTAGAAATTAAAGGCAGGACAGAGGCCACCTTCTCAAACAAATTCAACCGCTATTCAAAATAGTACATCTCTAACCCTCCAAAGATCCTCCATTCACCCATAGACACCAGATCCATACCACAGGACACCCAAATTCAGCAGCCCCTCACACAAATTTTGCAAAGAGGTAAAAACTAGAACTTAAAGGCAGGACAGAGGCCATCTCCTCAAACAAGTTCAACTGCCATTCAAAATAGTACATCTCTAAAGATCCTCCATTCACCCATAGACACCAGATCTATACCACAGGAGACCCAAATTCAGCAGCTCCTCACACATTTTGCAAAGCAATTTCCTGCTTTTTAAGGCTTACTATTTCAATAACCTTTCCACATTATAATACAAACCATAATGCCCAACAACAGGAGTCAAATTTAGCAATTGTACATCATTGTTTTAGTATTTCAAAGTATAAAAAAATGCCAATGAATCAAAAAACTTAAAGATCACGCTTGAATCAAAAATTGTTTTCCTTCATCTTTCTTTGACTGTTTGTATGCCATAACAAATGACTTAAAGAAAAGATGAAGCTTTCACTGTTGCAGAAATAAATAAATTAATTAAAAGAGTTTGCAACAGTTAAATTAGTGGTTAACTTTAGTGGCTTTTGATAAAACTGAAAACTAAGTGCTGAAAAGTTAAATGCTAAATATAATAAATACTAAAATTTTTAAGTACTAAATCAAATCAATCTGTTTGATAATTATAATTACTGAAAATCATCAAAATTCTTGACTAGACATAGTTAACTTTGTAATATTGATTTTTAAGATTTAGTCATCAACTATATATTTGAAATTATTTAAAAATAAAAAATTTAGAAATAACAATTATATAATGAAAATAATTTTTCTCATAAATATATAAAAACAAAAGCATAAAAGTCAATAATAATTTAAGAATATATTAAGGGTATAAAACTCAAATAAAGAATTTTAGTTTGTTAGTGATAATTTAAAGATGTATTAAGAGCACAAAAGTCACTACACTAAAAAATATTGAAAAACTAATAACTTAGTATATTAAGTAGAAATTTTAAGGTAACTATTTTACTTACTATTTTAAGTGATTTTTTACTTAATTGAAACGTTTAGGTTGCGCCCATATTACGTTATCAAATATCTTAAAAGTAATAAGTGTTGAAAATTTTAATTTTAAGTGATAAGTTGATTGTCAAACACTCCTTTAATTAGGAAAGCTGAGCAAGGAAATCATAAACAATAAGTTCTATAATCTGATATGAAAAATAAAATGGCAAGTTAATTTGGTCCTGACTATCATGTAAATGTAGTCCCAGTTTATGCCCAATTATTAAGAAAAATATCTCTACTATAAGTCAAAACCAGTAAAATGAACAAAGTGATAAATCTTCAATTGTTCATGAGAATCAAAGCTTAAGAACTGTCTTAAATGGTGTAAATAAAGTTTTATATAAAATCATGTATCATCATATTGGGAGGTCCGCTAATCGTTGGGTATTCTTAGTTAAGACTATAACTTTAAAAATATAGTACAAATATCCTAAAAAAATATCATAATAGTTGGAGCCAGTAAGTATGATAAGAATATTTAGGCAATATACACAGCATGCCAGTCCTGACCCGGCCATGGATACAACATCTAACATGTATGGGGATGCCAACATGAAGTACTCTGGCTTATTCTAACTCTACACATCTTCACCACACATAAATGTCTTCTCAATGATGAACATTCATAAACAATCATAATTTTTTGTCAATAAGAATCTGCCATAAAGAAATATCACCATGATTGACAACTTTATATAGTGAAAAACAATAATACACTAAAACAAACCTAGACTATTAAACAAATCACATCATAAATAGAGAACATAATTTATAGGCTCAAAACATAATCATAAACGTCATCGTACAGAAAACACCTTGCCACAATGTTTATCATATCATAACCATATCACAACATAGTGGTTAAAACAATTTCATGTCTTCAAATTCTCATAGTTCGCAATGTTATGAGATAATGACAGTTCAAACAAAAATGTTCTACCTAAACGAGGACACATACAGAAAGCACCAGGAAAGTTCTCATCCTTCCTAAACGTGCATTGTTTTAGTAAATAAACAAACACATGAAAAGCAAAAAACATTCAGAAATAAGGAGGACATGCAACAGGTATACCCATGATATTCATCAAGAACCCCGAGCCAAAAAACAATGCAATAGCTTCAGCAATGGCAGCACCAGCAGCAAGAGCTAGAGAAGTCGAAACTGCTGGAAAGTAAGTCTTTCCATCTAAATAACAACCACTACACCTACTTAACTAAAATGATAATTGTTGTCAAATAAATATCCATGGTAATTAACCAAAAATCCATTTGTTACGATCAAGAATTTCACCAGAACACCGTTGCTTTCGCTTTCACTAACCAACGCCTGCTCCTCAGCCACAAACGATGTGGTGACATTAAGCAACGGAACGCTAAACAATTTGGAAACTAAATTGAATACGGAAACCGAGACTCCAACCGCCGCCAATTCAACCGGTCCTACCACCAAGAAACCACGGAGATTCTAATTAATCCATTTGTCCAAAATAATTATCCTAAATGTCAACTTACCTATATGACCAACAAATGCTGTATCGACCAGCAACGTAATCGGGTCAGAGGCTAGAGCCAAAGCCGCAGGCAATGCGATCGACAAAATTTCCAACCCAAGCTCATCAACCTTTAATACACAAGACAACAATCGGAATGCGGTTTCGGGACGGGTGAACCAATGGATTCTCGAGAAATTGACGGTTTCGGTTTGGTTGGCGAAGTGGCTTGAGGTGATAATTTTGCGGCAAGTAAACGGAGGGAGAAATTGTGGTTAGAGGAGAAGAGTCCATGGCTTAGAGAAAAGATGGGATTGGAAGGAGTGTAGAGTTGAAGAAGGCTGTTGCGTGACAAAGCAGTAGGCAGCATTGTGTTGGAGAATGAAGAGGAACTGCTTGGATCTATAAGAACGTATATGCGGAGGATGATCAGAAACAATAGGTTTGCTTTCTTTACAATCTGTATCACAACAATAGTAACGGACAGATTGCATGCTCGAGAAACAAAATATCTATGCTTATGGGTTGGCTTAGCCCATTTATTCCATCTCGGCCCAAATGGGCCAGATCCATATACAATGTGAACATGTCAACGGGCCTAACCGCCCAAGAGAATTCGAGAACAATAGAGTGGCTCGTCTTTCTTTTTCGGCCTTATGATAATTTAAATAGAAACACTTTCATGTTTATATAATTTTGATTCAAATATTTAAAATTTTTAAAATAAATTAAAACTATAAAATTGAGTACAATGTTAATTGAGCATTATATTTATGGTGTAATTTACAATAAAAGTTGTATTAAAAGATAATCAAATTTGATTAGTATGTCTTTTATATGTATGTATTTTTACGGGCATAAATAAACTGAGATAACTTGTAAACTATTCGAGAAATACTCAAAATCAACTCGAGATTAATTGAGCCAAGCTCAAACTCGATTTACTCAAATAAGCCGAATTCGAGTATCAAAATACTCGATTGAAGAGGCTCGCGAGGCTAATTGAGTTTAGACATTTTTATAATATTACCAATCAAATTTAATCGATTCATACATAATCAAGCTTATTCAAGCTTAATCGAATTTATTTGAACCCAACTTTTAATTTATAGAATTTATAAAAAAATTATATAAATAAATGAGTCTAATCGAATGGAACTTAAGTATTTAAAGTACTTAATCGAGATCGACTCGATTAGACTCGTTTATTTATATAATTTTTTTTAAACACTTTATTCTCTCAATTGAGCTCAAACTAAAAGATTAAAGCTCGATTGAGCTTGAACTTCAAATCTTTGATAGGGTTCGGCTCGATTACACCTTTGATCAAAACACATATTTAGTTAGCATTACATTCTAGTTTATTTTAACAATTTTTAAATTTGAATCAAAATCACATTTACATGCAAATATTTAAATTTAAATTGCCATTAAGTTTTCTTTTAGTGAAAAAATTAATTGTGAGAATATGAATTTAATCAATATAATATTTCTCTTCAAAAAAACCCTTTTGCTGTCTTACTTTATGAAACATGAGTGGGAAATTATTACAATAATTATCTTTATATTTTATCGCCTTTCAACTTTTTTTTTCTCTAGTTTTGTTACATTACATTAGTCATAGTTTGCTTGTAATAAACTTAGTTATATGATTTAAATGATTGATCTATCTTTATTTTTTATTTCTTTTATTATTTAGAATTATGTCTTTTATGATTTCTTTCCTCTATAAATATTATTTTTATATTTCCTAATTAAAATTGATGTCTATTAACTTTAAAATATTATTTATTTATTCTGTAGGATGAATATAATATTTCAAAATGCTTCAATAATTTTAATAAATTTCATTTAAAAAAGATGTTGAGATATTAACATCATTAAAAGTTAAGCAGAAAGAATTTTACATAATAATTTAAAATATTTATATCATTATATAATAATTTAACTATAAATTTTTATTATCAATACTATTGGTTATAGATACTCTCCGCCTCCCCCTCTATCTATCTCTTGAATTATCAATCTCCTTTTTTTTTTTTTTTTTTTTGTCTTCTCAAATTATCGTCAGCTACTTTATTGGACTAATAGTTTTTCCTCTTTTTTTAATTTTTTAGTTTCAAGTTTAACTAGATATTTAGATTTAGATAATGGATCAATTATTCTTTTTTATCTTGTTTTTAATAAATATTTTTAGATTTATTTGAATTTATATATCTAGATATAAAATTTATTATTTTTGTATCTTTGTGGATATATATTTAATATTTATTTATATTTTAATTTTGTTATTCTTATCATCTTTAATGATTGTATATTTGTTTTCATAAAATATTGTTCCTTCTTTATAAGAGTTTGAAGACCATAGAAAAATCAATTTATGGGAGTTTATTTTTAAGCTTCTAATTTTTTTTTGGAATCTTTTTTTAATGATAATTTTCAAATTATTAATGACACTTAAATTACAAGACTCTTTGAAAAACTATAAAAAAAAATTATTTAATAGTGACCACTTATTGAAATGTGTTTTTCACTAAGTAATAATTTCAAGTATTTTGTCATTTCAATTAAAAAATATTATTGCTAAATTTTACTATTTCGACATTTTCATACTTTTCAATATATTGTCATTATCACTATATTAGTAAATAAAATTGTACAATTTATCAAATTTATGAATAAAATCTTATATTTTTTAAAAATATTAATTATAGATATGTATTCTATTGTTATTTAATTAATATGACACTCTCTTTCATTAGAAAAACATTTTTTTCAATAGCTTCTAACTTATAATGTGGGCATTAAATTATCAAACTATTAGCTCAATAGACATTTTTGCAAGATGCAACAAGCCGAATTTCAAACTAATTTGCTCAACTAATACTTTTATTATCTTATTGCAAACCGCACGAGATCCATCGATATCAGGATTTAAAATAATGTTTTTGAAATTTATTTTTTAAGGTGAACTCCATACACTTTGATTCTTAGTTTTAAACTAATTAATTAAACATGCTCATTCAATAAAAATAATTATTACAAACGAAAAAAATATTATAATTTAAAGAATAAAAAACAAATCGACAAAAAATAATGGACTATTTACAATCCACACTTAATACTTATTTATGTACATTGATAAAGTTGTCATGACTATCTTTAATTCTATCTTTTTTTTTATTGAATTAATTAAAATAAAATGTAAATTTAAGCTATTTTTTGGTATGAGTGAAATAAATAAAAATAAAACTTATTAGGAATTGCACCCTTTTTTTTTTTTGTGTTGTTTCGATTTCTACCATTCTTTTTTTTTTTAAAACTGATTTGTATTATAGCTCAACTTTTTAGAAAGGAAGTGATTCAGCTTTCTTTCTGAACGAGAACTAACTTATTTATGGAAGTCCTACAAATTATAGGTGATAGATAATTAATTTGGTTAACATAAAAATGAAAATAAATATGAAAATTACTTTTTTTTATGAAGAACTCCACTCATAAATTAACAAAATATTAATTATATTTAATATTATATATGTATATCCGCGTGTGGGCACGTGTATTGTATGAAAGCAATTTTTATTATATATCTTCCTATGTTGAATTCTAAATTAAGTGAAAATATAATGTAATGCTTCTAGTTGTTTCAGGTATGGATTGCTCAAATCTCTTTTTTTTTTTTGGGAAGGGTTCCAATTATTCATTAAGTCAGGGTAAAATAATTAAAGAAAAAGGCTCAAATTGTTCATAATCTTGATTTCTCAAATAAAGATATTTTAATTTTTTAAAATATTTTAAATAATTTAAATTATTGCACTTATATTAAAATAAAAGTGCTTTATACTCTAATGGAATAGCTAGCTATAAAAATCTACACAAGCAAATGTGATATATTACTTAAACAGCAAAAAAAAAAAAACCTACTCTGATTTATTTTTATTATTATATAAGAACTATGTTTTCCTTCTG
Source organism: Omphalea diandra (assembly GCA_949677035.1). NCBI lineage: Eukaryota > Viridiplantae > Streptophyta > Magnoliopsida > Malpighiales > Euphorbiaceae > Omphalea > Omphalea diandra. The sequence goes on from CATIWR010083277.1 coordinate 17,191, forward strand.
TTCAATAATATAACATATATAACTCTTTTCAAAAAACAATAATATAACACATATAACTAATGCAAGATTTCTTGTTATAATGTTAATTTTAAATATATATTTTTTGGGTTTAGAAATAGGATTTATTTTTTAAAATTATTTTATATTTTATGAAATCCTATCATTTTCAAATGAATGGAAATAATATTTATTTTCTAAAGACATCTAATTAGAGTTTTATTTTTAATCAATAAGTTTAAAGGTCATTTTGCAACAATTAATTGTATTGCCATTCAATTCCTACTTTTACATATAGCATAGATTACCCTAATATTATTTTCATATAAATGGTGAATGAGGCTTTAATTTTCTTTTTAGAAATAAACGGTTAAATTTTAACTTTTTTTTATATCAATCTCTACTTTTATCATGTTATTATTATAATATCTTTAATGCTAGTCTATTTAGTTACTTTACTTCTATATATGTATTATGTTTCTCAATTTTAATATATATATATGATTAAAATGTAATTTGATTTTAAATTTTCATCAATATAAAAATCTTCATATTCAACACTATAAAATTACCAACATGTATACACTATTAATTTTCAAAAAAATATAAAAAAACATTTACCTCTGACAATTGTAAATATCGAATATTTTCATAAATTATAATTTTGTCAATTACTTGATGGCAACTTTTGTATGTAGAGCAATCACCGTTCATTTTTAAATTATAATTTTAAATTATATAAAAAATAAGAGTTAAACTCAAATAATTCAAATTAAAAAATATATATACAAATTATTGAATAAAGCCAAATTATATTATCACAAGGTCAACTTCCTGGTTTTCCTCTTAATATAAAAAGTAGTGCAGTTATCATTTCCTAAGATGTGTTTCAAGGTTGAAATTTAATTAGAAAAGCAAATGAATTTTTTTTTTTTTTTTTTGCTCTTAGCACAACGGAATAGTAAATGAAATGGACATATATAAAGCATATCAATTATATTCCAATTTTATAATTTTGATTATTTGCAATTTTTTCAATTCTAAATGTAGCATGAAAATGATTATTCCAAAATCAACTAAAAAAAGACTAAGCAATCCACAAAAAGTAGGCTAAATGTAAATTTTGGTGATTTCTCTCTCACAGAAAAATGAATAAAATTATTAAAATTGAAATAATAGAATATTATTAGGATTGAATTAAATTAAATTACAATTTATTATTACAGTTCCATTTTTTAAAATCAAATTGTGTTATATCAAGCTGAGAATCAATTTTACGTGTTTATAAGCATTTATAGAATTTTATTTGAATGGATAAAAAATCTTTTTTTTCTAAGGAGACAGAAAAAAATCCTTGATATCATGATTAACTTAAGTTTTAGTGTTAATATAATTAAATTGGGTATTACATATAAAATCTAATTTAATTTTATTGTTTAAAAATATTATAGATAATTTTAATTGATTAGTACAATAAAAAAAATATACCTAAAAGATAGGAGATAAAATCTGTACGAGTCAGAAAGATCTTTTTTTTTTTTTTGGAATATAAATATTACTACATACACCTAGAATCATAATCTATAAATATACAAAAATATTTGTAAACTTATTGTATATAAATACACATGAATATATTAATAGTATCATTGTGAATATTTTTGTTTGTTGTTGAGACTTGGCTTTGGAAAATTTTCAATGTGATTTTAAATTAGTTGTTAATTAATTAAAGAGATTAATGTCTTAATTTTATTTTTTTTTGCTACAAACTTATTTTGGTTTCATTAGGTCATATATAAATTTTCATTTTTTTTTCTTTTGAGTTGATGTTAGGTAGTAGTATTATTATTTCATAAATTTACATCCCACAAGGATATATTACTATTAACTAAGAATATTCATGACTTATTTAGAAGTAAACTAAAATATTTAAATTTATTTTATAAAATTCCAAATGCACAGCTTATTAATTTCAAAAGTTATTTCAAAAAAATTAATCTCTTAATTTTTTTTTTTTCAAATGATGTTGAAAACATATTCTATCACACTATTCCAATAAATACATTTTAATATAAGAGTGTATAATAATATTAAAAGATTAAAAAAATGAAACTTTTTTAATAACAAAATATTCTTCTTCTTGTCACCCTGGTTCATACAAAGTTCATAAGCAATTTTATATTTGTTAGAAAATTTTTAATTTTAACAATAATTTTATTTTACTTCAATGATTGATATATTATTTTACTACATCTTTTAGATAAAATCTATTAATTAATCGTATTTCATGCACTCACTAAATATATATTGGATCATTATACTTAAATATTTTTTTATACACTAATTAAATAATAATATATTTAAAATTAAATTATTGTAATTAGGAAAAAAATATTATTGAATTTAACTATCTAATTCTAAATTAGAAAAAGGGATGAAAGACTACCGTACAATTTAATTGCTTTATAAACAATTTCAATTATATTCAAAATATTTGCATTGACTTTTGTTTTGAGCATAAAATTTACATATTTATAATAAAGTAATTTATCTTCCGTTTTGAAATATCCCTCGCTGTATATTTATATATATTAATAAGATTTTAATAAAATAATTATATTCATATAGTATGCTCGTGCCACATCAAATTAGTATATATAATGCCATATATTAGAGTCTTTTTATTTTTTTTCCAATTTAGTCCAATATGGATTCAATTAAAAATCTTGAATTTTTAATTAAGAGATTTTCTTATTTAAAATTAAATTTAACTAATTTGAACTGGACCCACAAGAATTAAACAAACTGAATTTTGTCAAAAAAAGATTTTTTGTTCAATTCGATTAGTATTGTACTTATTTGGTTGATCTTGGTTCTTTCAGACCATTGATGTTTAGATTTTGTCAATGACCAAAATTTAAATTAAGATGATTGCTAAATTTTGAAGAAAAAGTACCTCAAAGTAGTATTTGATTTATATAATAATATTAAATTTTTTTAAAAAAACTAAAATTTTAAATCTGTGATCTGTTTTTACAATATTTTCATCCCAATAGTGAAAAAATTATTTTTCTATGGGTAATAAAAACTATATAAATAAATATCTATAATTAATATAATATACAAATATCTATAATCTCATATACATATTTTTATTTAATAAACTAAACTATCTATATTTATTTAACACAATTCTAATCAAAACTAAGGATATGAATCATCATTTAATTTTAGTTCAAATAATTATTACATTGCAAAAAGTTGTAGTATCTTTTTAGTTTATTGAATAATTAAATTATTTTAAAATTTTTTAAAATTATTATCCTCATAGACTTTATATTATAAATTATTAACATATTATACTTAAGTATTTTTAAATAATAAATATTTAATATTTATATAATATTTATATTTCATATTGAATTAACATTATAATAAATTTATAATTATTAAATATTTTAAATAATATTTATATTTTATATTTTGATTGATAATTATAATAAATTTTATTTTATTAATTTTATTAATTAATGTATAAATCAAACGCATTAATTTTAAAATATAATCAAATACAAAATTCTTACAAATTCTAAAATTGTTTTATCTAAAAAAATTTTCTCTCAAAAAAGTGATTTCAAATAAACATATTAAATTTCTAACAACCAATACCTCACTCACCTTAATGATCGAGTTTAGAAACTTACAGATATGACCTTCGAGTTTATGGCTCGAGTTTGATTTCTTCCTCTCCATTATAACTATGACCAGAGAGAGAGAGCAAATTCTGTAAAATGCGTAATACAACAATTTAAAGATAAATCAATGTTATGCTAATTGCCTTCTCACAAGCGTGAGGAGTGAGATCAATGCTGAATTTGAATCACATGAAGAACATGGTTCTAAAATGGTTCTAGTAGTACTGCTAAAATGGGTGAAGCGGTGAAGGAAGATCATTTAGGCTTAATAATGGGACCCTTACTTACTGTCTCTTCTCTGCCCATACCCTTGAGCTCTGTGAAATGCTCGTGGGTGTGGCTAGACATTTTATAGCGATCTCTTTACAGTGACAACTCAGTGTTATTCATGGGTCATACGGAAATCTTTGGGTACACGGATGAACTATAATATTCCTAATAACTTTGTCCATGGCTGATGACAAGGAAAGAAATGTCCTTCTAGCTGGCATTGCCTAGAAAGGTCCAAAATAATGTTCATCAATTTTGGTTGGTTAATTTGCCAGACACCATTTAATACAACTTCTTATTTATTTCTGACCTCTCCATCAATTTTTTTTTAAAAAAAGTTTTTTACATCATATATGATCATGAGAAGGAGTTAATTGTAATAACAATAGTTTAGTTTCATTTAAAGAATAAAAAAATTAATAATTAATAATTAAGAAAAAAATAATCAATAAACTTCGACTCGATATATTTGAAAAAAAAAATAATTTAAGTCAATACTACTAATATTTTTTGAAAAAGAAAAACTAAGTTAATATTATTTTATAAAAAAGGGAAACAAAATCAAAGAAGATATGAGATATTTTAGTGGAAGCAAGAGAGGAAGCGTGGAAATAGAGTCACCTGAAAAGGGGCAAAAAATCAGAAAGCTGGACATGAGTGCAGATATAGCAGATCCAAAATCCATTACCCATGGAAAATTTTATTCGATCGAGAGGAGACGAAATGACTAAAATCCCTCTATATAGGACAGTGACGCTATATCTAGTACTATTATATCAAGTGGTGTGAGCTGGAGGACGAACAAGTCAACATCCCCCAGTCCAACCCCCCAAGAGCCACCTCCAACCCGTTCTTAATAGATAAGTCCTACCAATAAATATTCTCAACTATTTTCTCTTAATTCGCTTGGACGCTTCTTCTTATCTTATTATTATCATCATGTGAGATAATGGGGGCAAATTGGAACTCATTCGCAATTGGACTACTCCCACCATAACGAACTTGAGAAATAAAATACAAAAAAAATAGGAAAAAGAAAAAACAGTGACTCTCAAAGATTGCAAGTTTGCATAATATACAGATTAAAATATAAAGGCAATAATAATTTTTTAAAAGATATCTTATACTATCTTTCTTCTTTGGTCAAGAAGAAAAAAGAAGGATCAAAGAACACAAAAGGCAACATGAATTCAAAAAGAAATGGACATAACAATGCGTACCCAGATATAAAATCACCTTTTGGAAATGGCACATATACTGAAGAACAGAACGGAGCAAGAAGAACCCATGAAACTCAGGATGGATAGCGCTATAGATAGCATGAAAAGCCCCGAGATGAAGAAGATCATCAAGAAGCATGCATCATATATCCATGGCGCTATCCCTCCTGAGCTTAACAGATTCTTCCATACTTTTTATTATCATCATATAATATGAACCATGAGCAGAGCAAAAGTGAGGTTCGAAGCTTTAGGGTTTGCTATTGTTGATGATGATGATGTAAATGGTGAGGAAAAGATTAGCAGAAAGCAGCTGTATTTATAGAAACTGAGGAGGAGAATGCGGGGATATGCGGACAAATGTCACCTCTTCCTAGAGCCATGAGAAACTTGACTAAATAAAATAACCTTCCCATTTTGACACTGGCCGATTTTCTCTTAAACAATAATAGTGCGTTATTAAATTAAAAAAAATTTAAAAATAGTCTAAATACTTAAATGAATTTGCTTTTTTTTTCCTAAAAAAATTTTAAAATTAATTCTTAATAAATCAATATTTAAAAATATTGTTTATAAACATACCAAAGAATGTAAAAAGTATATAATATTATTCGGCAGAAATTTAATCTCAGTTAATATCTGATTTGAAAAAACACTTTATGAAAAAAAGCTAAATAAAGTTTTGGTCAATTAAATGTATAATATATGTAGTTAATGTCTCTGCCGACTACGATAAGGGTAGAATGGTTTGTATTTGAATACTACATGGGTTATGAGTTGATATATACGACTGTATATTCTGGTGTGTCTTGCTTGTTTGGTGAAAAAGTGCCAATTTCTTTCTTTCCTTCATGATTACTTCTCTTTTTAGTTAATCTTCTGATTAATGATTACGATGGTACATTAATATTAGTGTAAATCACATAAATTTTAAGAGGGAAGACTAGTATGGGGAAGTTTATAACTTGGGCTATTGTCGTTGTTGTTGTTATGATATGTAACTTATGAAAGATTAACACGTTGTTGGCACAATAGAGGCCATATGAAAAATGGTCGATGTCATGAGAGACGATTGAACGGTAATATTATTATATATTTGGAAAAAAAAAATTATGCTATATAATATATAAAATTACTGATTAATATTAATATTATTAAATACAATTTTGTAAAATATTATTACCATCTTATAATATTAAATGTTTAAATTAATTTAATATCATTGTAAAATTTAAAATACAACAAATTTATTAAAATATTGTATTAAAATTATATATTAAATCAATAATATTATTCATTTCAGTTTCAAAATTAATTTTAAATAATTATTTATTATTTATTAAATAATTATATATAACATTGTTATAAATTGTTGTTTTATATTATTTTATAAAAAATTACCATATAAAAAAATTATAAATAAAAAATTAAAAAGATTAATTGTCATACAAATAAAACATTCTAAGTAAAAAATTAAAAATTTAAATAGAAAGTTGAGATTATATAATAAAAAATTTTGAATTAATAAGTTAAAAATCAAAAAATTTTAAATTTTAAATAAAAAATTAGAAAAATTAATAATTTTAAATAAAAAGTTAATATTTAAATTAATTATATTGATTGTTCAAAATTTTTAGAATAGAGGGCTAGAGATAGTGTAATAGATTGTCAAGAATTATTTCATTTAAATTTAATAAATTTTTTCTCAAAATTATGTTACACAAGATTGAAGGTATGAATCAATAGCTTCAATAATTTATTATAATAATGTCACATATGTCTATATAATTTATAATTATCCATTAATTTTGTTTTGATTATGAAATATTTAATACTATTTATTTGATTGATTATCATAAATTATTTCATTTAAATTTAATAAATTTTCTTTTAAAATTGTGTTATATAAAATTGAAAATATGAATCAATAGGTAATTATTTTTTACAATTACTTCTATATATAATGATAAATTTTAAAATTTTGGTTATATTATTTTATGTAGTTGATGATAACTTTTTAATAAAATAATAATTTATTTATTTAAATTTATTTAAAATTATTATTATAATAATCCGGCAACTTTACGACTAATTTATATAAAAATTTTAATAGCATTCACAGCTACAATAGCACAAGAGTATGGAAAAGCCCACTTATTGGATTGAAAACCACATCTTAATCTAAAATTTTGAGAGAATAAGTTTATAAGTCTTTCCATTTATAAAAAAAAAATTAAAGATGTAGAATAATGAACATTTATTATTATTATTACTATTATTATTAGAAAAAACACTGGTGGATATACATATATATATATATATATAGAAAAACAAGTGTTGAATTGTTGACCTTGCTCGAGTAAAATGGAACGCCTGCAAGGATGGAAACAAATAGAAAGGATTATTAGCGAAAACATATATTCACGCTGAAACCCTTAATATATAATTTTTTATGAAGGGCATTAATAGTTTGATTGACTGTCCCAATTTTTTAAAGGCTAGGTTTCGGTATTTCCATTTCCCTCTTCCTTCTCAAAGCATCCACTCGGAATTTTTCTTCATCAATGATAATATATAAGTTGAAATCATGTGTTCACGGCACCGCCTTCTCAACCGGACATTTTAGTAACATTTTAGAAAAAATTACTCTTTCAAACCTTTGAAATGTGCATATTTCTGCTGCTAAATTTTTATACTTTGATTCATTTTATATTGAATCTTTAATTTTTTTCTCTTTTTTTTACACAAAGAACTTTTATAATAATAATAATAATAATTATTATTATTATTATAAACTTACAGAAACTCTAATTAGTTTGAAACAAAAATTTAATTGAGTTAAGTTGACTTTGTGATGATAAAAATAAAATTAAGATGCACTAATTGTGTTAAGTTGACTTTGTGACTCTGTAATGATAATAATAGAAAGTTAAGATGCACTAAAAATATATTCTCTTACAAAATAATAATTTCTTAATAAATAAAATTTTAAATCAGATATGCAAATTAATTTCAAAAATATAATTTCTCAATGTTTTTAACTATTTTTTATAACTTTCTTTGATATTTACTTTAATATCACGAAAGTTTTTAAACTGAAAAAATTATTATTTATATACTAAATATATATCAATCAAAATATAAATATAAAGAATTTGAGAACATTTTGTAATAAAAAATTTTAGGTGACAATTTTACCCTTTTATAAGATTTTGTTATTAAGATATGCAAATGTAAGCACAAAAAATGGAAATAATGTAAAATACACATGTATTTATAAAGGTAAAAGATAAAACATATGACATATTATTAAGTTATCATTTGGTTGGAGGAATTTTGATAAGAAATTTTAAAATATTGAAAAAAAGTTAATTAAAATCCATTCTCTTGCACAATCTTTAAAATGAAAATTTTAAAATCTCTCATAGGATTTCGTGAAATGAATCATTTTACTGAACAATAAATTTCACATTCACATTTGTATCATAACTATACAAAATAAATAAAATTTTATATATCCTTGAATTTTAAAGTTTATAAAATTCAAAGTTTTTAAATCCATGAATTTTGATAAAATTCATAGATTTAAAAACCTCCAATCTAAACAAGGTCCAAGAAAAATCAATTAGGTTTTAGATTGAATATGAGTGATTACAAAAACTGATATTAACTTTAATAGTAGATAAGAGGTGTTTCATGCAAATGTTGACTATTGGCTTCAACTTTATACAAAATAATAAATCATAATACTAATCAAGAGTTCTAATTTCTGAATAAATATTAAATAAAAAGTTGGAAAAGACAGGATTTTCAGTTAATATTACTTTTTCTTATCGAGCATCATATTATTGAAAGAGATCAGTAGATCAACTAACCTCCATTTACTAAATAAAATGGTGAAACATTTTTGGATTTTGATATGAACTGTGTAGAAAATGATATGTTATATTGTTGTGCCTTTTTTTTATTTTAATACAATATTAAAAGTTTGTTACTTGATAAACCATTGTTAATGTTCAATTCACTCCCCTCTCGAGAGAATAGAAATAAAATTAGATTTTTACTATTTAATATATGTAAGGATCAAAAGTAAAGAGGAATAATAGGTAGCTTTGTGTGTGGTCTGGAACTTAATTTTTAAGAATCTCTTGTAAAGGAGGACTTTCTTTCCCTAAGTGATGAGCATGAGAAAACTACATTTGATGAAATGATGACAATCTTAATAGTACAATGATAATTAATTAAGATATTATATAAATTAAAAAGCATATTTAAGAGATGCGATGGTAAAGAATGCTAGGTAGTAAGAAAAGCAAGTATAAGTTATGATGAATAAATATGCATATATAAGAACTGATGTTTAATAAATATGAATAAATGATGGTTTTATAAGTTTGATAATGAAGACAATATCTATGCTATATATGGTAGGAATTTATGATAAAGGATATATTAAGAGGAATGAGAAAGGATGATGAAAGCTAAGGTATAAGTCAAGTTTAATGCATGATCTTTTGATGGCTACTAAGGTATGTAAATAAGCTTAATGTGTGATAAAAATAACATATTAATGATGTATTTTAAATGCCTAAAGTTGATAATTTAATTGTATTGAAGAAAAGAACAAAAAGTTGGAAGCATAAGTTCTATAAGTGTTATGGTTTGAAAGTTGTATTTTGGTGGACTTTAGGAAACACTTTCTACAACCTAACTTTTTTCGGCATGGACTTTCGACTACCAAGGTAAAATATGTAAGTGAATAGTGGCAAGCTAGGAAATGGCACTTTCGATAGCCAAACATCAAATTTGGCAACTGAAAGTCTATTCGGCAGGGCACATCCTAGAATGCACCATTCAAGTATTTTAATCATTTTACCTCCTTTTCTCCTCTTTGTCTATACACAACTAAAACTTCAATTTTCATCATCCATGAACTCAAAAATCTCTCTTCGCATCCATGATTGCTAAACCACGGAGAATACATGTTGTTTAACATTTTTCAAGCTAGTTTTGGTGGATTTATCCTCCTCCCAAGTGAATTTGCCATTTTCTCTTGCTTGTATATGTTTATTTTATGATTGAACAAATGTGTTTGTTGTGTATTACAACTATTTTAAAGTGGGAAAGATTGAGTTATTTGCTAGGATAGCTTAGTTAATGTTATAGCCATCAATTGAAGTTTTGAAAGAAATTAACTCACATGGATTGAATACTTATTCTTTTTTATGATTTTTGTGTTTTAAGATATTAATTGGCATCATAAATTTAATGTTAATGGTGAGAATTAATGCTTGGAAGATATTTTACATCTTAGTTGGCATAAAGTTAGATATTGATGTCTTAAGGGATTTATGATTGTTCTCTTCGTAAATGAGTTTACTAACAAAGGAAATTGATGTCCTTTTAAGTTCCTTGACGATGTTTAATATTAAGGACGTTATTGTTAGTGTCATATGTGAATGAAGGAGATGTTCTTTACTTAGGATATGATTATACATAAACACCTTAATAAGTCTATGAATATTTTATGATGATAAATGAGTATGTTAATAGATTTAGAAGTATAAATTAATGATTATGAAGTGAGTAAATATGGATTACCATATAATTGTATAGTGATGTTAATGTTGGTACTATGAATGAGATAAAAGGACAACAGTGATAACGAGCTAAGTACAAGGAATGATAGTTAAGCTATAAGTTTTGAACTAAGGATAGTTACATGGCATGCTTCTTTGATATTTAGGACCTCATTATCCATATAAGGGCTTTTGCCTTATTATGCCACATGTTATGTTTATATTATATGTTTTATGGATGAGTTTGAGTAACCCTCCATATTTTAAATGCTATAGCAATGATATAATGAATGTTTATGTTTAGGTATGTGTGTGGATGAGATAATTAAGAGTAAGTAAGGATAAAGCCAAAAGCAAGTAAGGCTAACGTAAAGAAATAGGGAAAGAGAAAAGCCAAAGTAAGGAAGAGTTATGGCTAAAAATAAAGGATTTTAGTTAATTTTCACTATCCGCTATATACATGCGTCATGAGTTTAAATGTATAAGCCATAGTAGGCCAAGTCATATATATTGTCATGACATGAAATAAATGTCATAATATAAATATTATATATAAATGTCACACAATGTGAGGGTAGTTTAAGAAAGACGTGGGAACTAAAAAAATATAGTTGGTTATGCGATGATAGTATGATCAATATATGAAAATGAAATGATAGACGTGCATGACACTGTTGGTAAGGAATTCTCCTGTATAAGAGATAAGTAAAGGATATAGATGATGAAACAACTCTCCCATGTAAGTAAGAAGTTATCACGATTGTTGAGGCAACTCTCGCCTGAGCATGGCTAGTGAGAAAACTCTCTCTTGTAAGTAATTTGAAGTAAACCAAGTAATACTTCCCATAGAATTGACTATTCGTATGTGTAACGATATGCCATGTAAGTGTTGTAGGCAAATGTTATGCCATATTGATAGAGATGTATTTGCATTAAGGCAAATGAGCATACATATGGACAATAAATTTCTCATTGAGCTTTTCTATCAAGAGCTCTCCCCCACACACAAATTATTTTGTAAAATAAGTATACGATTAATGTCATGATTGGCAGCTAAAGGTCGAAGGCTATAAATAAAGGTTTTAAATTATGTATCATATATATGTTAAAGCATTATATTATTTATTCACAGTTGCCTATAATAAATGATGTACATGTCTATTAAAAGAGTTATATAAGCAAAATGTCAAGTTATATCATATATTGTTAGTGATCTTCACAAAGTTTAAATGATGAACAATGTGATCATGTAAATATCTAAGGTGAACGTAATGTGAACATGAGTTATGATTTATAATTACTAGAAATAATTTTAAGGCATATACTAAGATTTACGACCCATATGGGATAAATGTTGAATGCTTATGATATTGAAAAGAATGTTATACTTAAAATCATCTTAAGCAGAATGTTATACTTAGAATAAAATTAAACAGACCCTTAATTCTAGGATTATTTAAATTAAAGAGCTTCATATGTAATGATGTGTATATAATGAAAAGTAAGAAAAGAAAAAGGATTAAAAGGAATCGGCTAATGAATCTAGACTCATCCGACTATGTCGTGATAAGAAATGTGTTAATGGCTATAGCATAATGTAAATAAGTATTTTAATAAAATGTTTGATATTAAACTTAGCATAAATCCTTATCTCTCAATTATATTATCCTACGAATCTAAAGTGGAGTGAATAAAAACTAGAAATGTTTATGGACTAATAAGTATAAATCTAAGATTTAAGGTATCAAAGAGTTTAGAAAAGGTCTTCACCTATGAGAAATCAGACTTATTATGGATTCTAAAAGCTTTAATTCTTTCTGTTCTCTAGCGTTGATGCGGCGTAGATTTCAAATTGTGATACATTGATCCCCTTAATTTTTCATGAAAATTACTAATTTATATGAAATTCTATATAACAATAATAAAAAAGGGGGAATGACCAATGTCAATGGCTTGGCCTCCCTAATAATAATATTTGTCTAACTATATAAATACACATACATGAGACAGTAAGCTAAAAGTAGTCATAATCTCTGTTTGCACTTATAACATGAAAAAGGAGAAAAAAGATTAAAATAAATCATTTTCATATAAACTAACAATTTTTTTTTTATAAAAATAGATTTGACTTATAGAATGGAAAATTTTAACTGAACAAGATATTTGGAAAATTTTAACTGAACAAGATATTTGCAATGTGTATTTCTACTTGTTATTACTAAGCGTTTTATTTGTTTAGGACAAAAAATTTTATTAAAAAAAAAAACTAAGTGAATATTTTGAAGCAAAAGTTAAAAAAAAAAATTTATTTCATAATTGACTATAGAATATACTTAATTTATCTTTTGGTTTAATTTATGAATTTTTTAATGCTCAATTAGATTTGTCTTATTTCTTAATTATTCTTCTGTTTAGCTTAAACCATAGATTATTGATTAATGATCATTATTGTAGTTTTCTTTATAGATATATTTGGATACTTTAAACTTGAATTCTAACTTTTTTTAATAATTTAAAGTATGGATCAGTGAACTAAATAGTGATCTATTTATATAAATTATTGCATATTATTCACTTAAATATTTTATTTGAGTAATCAAGAGACTTTAGAAGCAAAAAGGAGATGTAAAATTTACTCCCCCCTCAAATTTCAACATCTATTGAGCAATCAAATCATTTCAATTTTGAAAATCATCCTATAAAATCTCCAAAAATTAAAATAAAAAAAAGGTTTGATATCAATTTATTAGAGCGTGAAATTTTATTATGATTCCCCTGTGGATAATTTAATTTAATCTTAACTCTATCCTTAGTTCTACTGTGAAGAATTTTATCCCAACTCTAGTTCTACTCGGCCCTCTTACAATCTAATTCTAGCTCCGATCCTAACTGTATGGATTATGAAAATAAAATAATTTTTACGGTATTAGAGAAGGGTAAAACACATCAAATTTAAAGTGTGTGGGAACTATTTCCATTTTTTGCGATCATTTGCATAATTTTTTCATTCAAAATTTTTCATCAATAAATAAATAGTTCATATCATATACTATTTTTTTCTTTTTTAATGCCAATAGATCATACTAAAAGCAAAAGTCTTATTGAGCGTTTTTTTTTTTTTTTCTACGGATCATTTTTATTATTCAGTTTCTAAAAAGTGCAGAACATATGTTTGGTTAATATACAACTTTTTATCTCCAAACATGAGTTGGTAACTAATAGATTATCTACCAACTGTAATTTAAGAAGTATAATTTGTGTAACTTTTCATCAATAAATTCTATTTTTGTAAATAAAAACACAAATATATCTTATCTTCTTATATTAACTTTAATATAGTGTTTGTTCTAATATTATTTTTATTTAATAATATTAATAAATTATTTATTTATTAATTATTTAATTTTTATTTTTATTACTTATATCTAATATATTATTTAACTTTTTAATGAAATCGCTATTATAATGATTAATGTTTAATATAAGTATTATTAAAAAATTTAATTTGTAATTTTTTTTAAAAATACTTAATGAATAATTATATATTATTTTATATTTAAAATTATAATACATAAAATATATTTATTTAATTTTTTAAAATTTATGTTTATAATTAATAAATATTTACAAATAGCAATCAACAATAACAATTGTATCAAACACTTAAACAATGGCAATAACAATCAATGAACAATTAGCAATAGGTAAACCAAATATACTTTCAAAAATATGGTGAACTTTCAATTATCCTTACCAAATATAGGAGTACTTGCTTTTTAACATCATGTCAATAAAATTCAAATTGGAAAGGTATTCACCCTATTAATTATCAAAATGGTGATAATGGTCCTCACCATTAATTAATATCAATTATATGTGATCATAACACAGTGTCAATACGTGGGACCAACATCTTACACCAATTAAAAAAATATACATGATCTCTGAATGTACTCGTTCCAAATTATTTGGTGTCGACCTAAGAACTTTATCATTGATTTGAGAAGTTTCCTACCCCATGATAATTGCATTGACCAAACAGGCTTTCATTTACCATTAGTAACTCCATTTTCTACATTGTTTGGTCTAACCTGTTATGGGCAGATCATGACGCATTTACATTTTTTTTTTTTTTAGTACTGGAGAATAAAAGTTACTTTAGCGGTTAAATTAATTTAATTATCGTTGATGGCTGATCAAACAAAACTTCCTTTTTTTTACCACTTTGGATACTAATGATGTTTTCCATTTTGAGGAAACAACACTTTTTGTTTAATTGACTGGCAAATTTGAAAGAATTACTATAGGCCCTCCAAAATTGGTGGTGGATGGTCAACTTGTCACGATGCCTTCATCTTGATTCTTGACATAAGATTGTGAACCCGATCATATAAGATTCGCATGTCTACAATTTTTTTTTTTCTTTTAAAGAAAAAATTGTCAAATATAACCAATAATCGCTTATATTTTTTTAAATAGATAATCAGTATTACATTTCAGTTCAAAGTAAGAAAATTATCTCAAGTCTTCACCTCGTAAGATGAGTTTGATATTAATCAAAAATAACCAAAGTTGTCTCTTTTGTTTGGAAATAATTCTTTTTTCTTAATGCTTTGGGATATCACCGGTAAATTTGTTTTATATATTTTTTGATAAAGTCAATTATTTTTACCCTATTAGTTAGTTTAATTTTGTTTTGTCTCTCTTTTAAAAGTTTTTATTCTAGATTTTTTTTTTTGTGAGGGTTTTTATCTTTTTTTGAGAGTTTGAGTGGTTTGAGATTGATTTTTTAGTAATATATGATGATATATTATTTGGTATCTTCTCTCAAATTTATTATAGTGTATTGCATGAATTTCAATCCAGATGACTCTATAACGACATATCTCATGAAAATCTTCATAATTGATAAAAATGTAGAATTATTAAAATATTTATGGTGAAAATAGAACCATGATTTCATAATTAAGCTAATATGCATGTATTAATAGTGTTGATGATCGATTTAATATTGATATTTTAGATCATAAAATTATTTTTTTATAAATATTGTATGACTATTTATTAATGAAAATATCATTTATTATTTTAAAAAATGAGTTTGACCATGTTAGTGTCGATAGTCGTTAGAAGAGATACATTTTATTGATTGATTAAAATTTTTTTAATATAAATTTATACATAAAACCTTAATTTAAAAATTTTATAAAAAATTATGTATTAAATTAATAATACAACTAAATTATCTTTATAGATAGATAAAAATATTTTTAAAATCTAAAAATATGATTCAATAAACAAAATCAGTTTAATGATATGAAAAATTCAAAATTTTATGACAATTTTTATTTTTAATTATAACTTTAAATGTTTTTAGTATGAATCAGTTCGGTTTAATTTTGATTTTAGAAAATTTTTTATTTTTGATTTTGGTTCTGTTTGTTACATAAAAAATCAAACAAATCAAAATTATTGATAAATCAAATCAATCTAAAACTAATGTAATTTTAATTACATTGACTCAAATCAATTCAAAATTTTATAAATTTGGTTCTATTTAATTTATAAGTGCATAATTTTTTATTTATTTGATTTTTTAAAAAAGTTTCAATTCAATTTAGTTCATAAAATATAAATTTGATTTATTTGATTTTAATAAAAATCAAACTAAACAAATCAAACCGATTGAATACTTACTCCTAGCCATATAAATAATAAAACAAAACTTCAACAGATAATTTTATTAATTACAGCAAGAGAATATCTAAAACACCACATATTTGTAGAGTTGGAGGCTATCAAACTCTAGAGAGAAAAAATTATAATAAATAATCAAGCCCTAGACGAATATAAAAAAAATTAAAAAAATGGTCAAATTAGACTAAAATTGGATCGAGATTTGCAAACAATTAATTTAGATATGCTCAAGAGCATATAAATAATGATAATTTAATATGAAAAATGAGTTCAACTAGATAATAGGAATATTATAAGCTCTTAAAAGAGTTCTCTGTTGATATATTAGGAATTAGGTATGAGAAACAGTTTGAAACAATCAATTTCAGTTCATGAACTTAGAGCCAAAATCGACCTTTTGCCACTTCTATTATGAGCCTCCAAATTTTATCAAATAGTTGTATAAGTGCTTTCAATTTTGTCATAATATACTAATTCATTTTCATTTTTATATATTATAATAACCCGTTCTATATCATATATTAACTTGTCTATATAAAATTATTTTTATATAAAATGAGATTAAACTCGCGAATTAACACTGAAATACATAAATTTGTATACAAATTTATGTATTTATTATGCATATCAAATTTTAAAGATTAAATTTAAATTTTATTTATTTAAATAATATTATATTTAAATTAATGATTACAAATTAAATATTAATTAAATAAATTGAAATGAAATGATATAATACATTGAAACGCAACTCAATTAATTGTTACAAATATGCTTGTCTCAAAGAAAAAAAATTCCAACTTCTTGTACTCATTTCGTCCTTTTTTTTTAGATAAAGAAAGAAACTTCATTCACTTGGTCACCAAAATAAAAGGGGCGTCTCGTTAAAAACTTCAGAGAGAAAAATCCAATAGAAAAAATCCCTTTGAAGAAACAAGAGTACAACCATAGGGAATAGCAAATACAAGTCAAAAAACAAATAAAGCTAAATCCAAAGAAAGAAGGTTATGAAGCCAACTTGAGCCTTCGTCCTCCAACCAAACAACCTCAGACTCATAATCCAAACCTATTTTACATTATAAGAAATATATAAAATACTAACGGATAATTCCGTCAGTAAATGATTTGATTCTATCGATAATTTTAGTGTCTCGACGAAACACCAATCGTAATATTCTACCAGCAAAGTGTTGGGCAGTAACTAAATACCAATAGAAATTACATCTGTTAGCAAACTTAATGACAGAGTTGATGACAGAGAATCGGTCGACAGTTAAACACAAAAATCTGACTAAAAGACCCACAAAATATCATGTCAGCAATTCCATTGGTAAAACTTTTGATAATTTGTCGGTAAATTAAACTTGAATATTACATTATTTTAAAAATTCCGTCAGTAATCAGTCGATATATTTTTAATTTTTTTAGTTTTCCATTGGTGATCCGTCAGGAGATTTTCAAGGGTTTTTTGGATATTATAATATTTTATACTATTTATGATATTAATATTTATTATATTAATATTAATTTTATAATATTAATTTGATACTAATTTAAATATTAGTATTAATATTTTAAATATTTATAATATTAATTAATTTTATAATATCAATTTGATAATGTTAGTATTTTACACTATTTATGATTTTATAAAAAAAAAAAAATTTAAATAATAGTAAAAAATATAACAAAACAAGAAATACAAACACACACACACACACACACACACACACACACACACACACACATATATATATATATATATATATATATATATATATATATATATATATATATATATATATATATATATCACTAAAAAA
>CATIWR010083278.1:0-30450 GCA_949677035.1 Omphalea diandra
AAAGAAACTAACGGCTAGTTTCTAACGGCTAGTTTTCTAACGGCTAGTTCCTAACGGCTAGTTTGTAACGGCTAGTTTTCCAACGGCTAGTTTTCCAACGGCTAGTTTATAACGGCTAGTTTTTCAATAGTGCTTTAGGAAAATATAGCCATTGTGTTTCTTCAGCCATCATAAGTTGCGATCGCTAATTTATTTGTGCAGACCGCGATTCTAACCGTGAATCAGTCTGTCAAAATATTGTGAAGCTTTTTGTAATTCGCGGTCTCGACTTCGACGTGACACGGACCGCGAATTTGTCTGTCTGATTTTTGGCAAGTCTTCTCAAGAGTCGCAGTCGCGAATCCTTGATTGCGAGACTTAATTTTCTGCAAGATCAACACTTAATAAAAATATTAGTAATGATCAATCTCTTTTGTCAAAATCAAAAGAGGTTCTAAACTTAGGATTAAATATCCTAGTCCAACAGTGCTTATGAATGGTTTGTCATGACATTCAGTCTAAAGAATGTTGAGACTATGTATCAAAGGGCGATGAATCGTATCTTCCATTATATGATTGGGAAGTCCATAAAGGTTTACATTGATGATGTGGTGATCGAGTCCTAAAGCGAAGAAAATCACTTAGTCGAACTCAAATGGTCATTTTAGTGAATGAAGAAGTACAAGCTCAAAATGAATTCTTTAAAGTGCACATTTAGAGTTTTGATTGGGAATTTCTTTGACTTTCTGATTCATCAGAGAGGTATTGAGATTGATCAGAACAATGCCAAGGCTATCATAGAAGCAAAGCCTCCATTTAGCGAGAAAGAGCTATAGAGGCTAATTGACTATATCAATTTCTTGAGGAAGTTTATATCCAACATTATTGTGTAATTAAGCATTTAGAAGGTGTTTGATGAGAGTTGGTGTCAAGTGATGAGCATTAGAAGGTGTTTGATGAGATTAAGGGGTACCTAACTAAACCTCTAGTCATGACTCCACCTAGGTTGAATGTTCCTTTATTGTTATAACTTTTGGCCAATTAAGTCTCAATTAATTACATGCTTTCTTAAGAATAAGATGGAGTTGAAAGAGTCATGTACTACTTGAGCTTAGTACTTTCTGTAATAAAATAGAGATATTCAGCCATAGAGAAGTTGTACTTGGCACTATACTTTGCATGCACAAAATTAAGATACTACATGCTCTCAATAATAGTCCTAGTCTTATACAAAATAGATATTCTCATGTATATTCTCTCTCGACCATTTTTGAGAAATAAAATAGGCAAATATGTTATTGCACTTTTGAAATTCACTTTCCAATATGTTCTACAAAAGGTAGTGAAAGGGTAGGCACTGCCTGATTTCTTAGCAAACCATCCTTGTCTGGATACCTATAAGAGCCAATGGTAGAGATAGGATATGTTAAGCACATTTCATCGCAAATTTGGTTTGAAGAGTCAAGAACAGTGAATTCAGCTGGAGCTAAGGTTATTTTACAATCTCCAAAAGGCCTTATAACCGAATTATCTTTAGTGCTTGATTTTCCTTACACTAATAACCAAAAAGAGTATGAGGCCATGATCATCAGCTTACAGATATTTGTTAAACGGAGGGCAAGGGTTGTAGAGATTAATCAAAATTTTTTGCTAGTGATTAACCAACTCAGTGGATGTGAATTACCTAGCCTTATTACCTATTATAACAGAGATAAACATTTGCTATAAGGATTTCAGTCATCTCGCCTCGAGTTTTTGAACAAGAAGATAATACAAATACGAATGAGTTAGCTTAGGTTGCCAATGGCTTTCAACAAATATATCAAACAATCCCTATATGGTATCACTTAGAGTCAGTGTTGTGTGAAAGGTTATTAATGGAACCGACCAGTTAGCCTATGTATGAAATGTGCAACTTCAACTTCATAATAAATTAAAGGGATAGAATCATCTCATACTTGAAGGATCCTAATGCTTTGGTTGATCAACACATATGTCATCGAGTGATAAAGTTTTGTTACTAACATGGAGAGCTTTATCATCGATGTTCATATAGTGAAATCTTAATGTGCATAGAGCCAAAATAAATGATATTCGTGATGGTTGAGGCTTATGAAGGGATAGTAGGTTCTCATCAATTAGGAAGAATGATGAAGAAACATTTAAACAAATATGGATATCACTGATCGACAATGGAGAAATTTGCTCAAACTATGCTAAAGTGTGCCAAGCATGTCAAAAGCACGAGCCTATCCAACGTTTCCTAGTTAAGGAACTACACTCAGTCATCAAGCCTTGGCTTTTCAAAGGATGGGCAATAGACCTTATTAGGAAGATTTTTCCACCATCCTCAAATCAATATGTTGTCATTATTGTGGCGATAAATTATTTTATTAAATAATTGGAGGCAGTGACACTTAAGGTGGCAAACTAAGCTTTAGTCATCAAGTTCTTTAAAGAGTAAATATTTTACAGACATGGCTTATAGAGTCAATCACTACAGACCAAGACACTATTTTCACTAGTAAAGATGTTCAATTATTTTTCCAAATGCATAACATTATATTACTACACTAAAAGGCCTATTACACTTAAGCGAATGGGCAGACAAAAACAATGAACAAGGTTATTAAGTTGAACCTCCAAAAGATGGTGGAAGACAATCCTAGGTTTGACATGAGTTGTTGACTGAGACTTTTTAGGCGATATGAACTATAATCAAGACAACCATGGAGACAACTCCATTCCAGTTAGTTTAGGGGGATGAAGCAATGATCCTAGCCGAGTTAATTATCTGCTTGATTAGAAGAATGCACCAAGATGGGTTAACAATGAGCGAATTACTCAGCCATGATAAAGGAGATTAAAACATTAAGCATTAGACAACGTAAGCTAGCCTATAATAAATGTATGAGGCCTAATAATTTTAGCAATAAAGACTTGGTATGGAAAGTTATTTTCCCTATGAGGCATCAAGATTAGGCACTTGGGAAATGGTCTCTAAATTGTGAAGGTCCTTTTGTTATTATAAAGGTTATGGGAAAGTTTAAAAACATTCAGTCAATGTTAGGTTCCTCAAGCAATATTGACCATCAGTATGGGAAGGCATAGATTGCTCAATATTTCAAGGAGTGAGAGGCTTGTAATTTTTTGTCATCTTGTCCGATTAGAGTTAGATTCGATTTTTATTAACCAAATGAATTAGAATTGTAAAATGGTTGATAAAATTGGGATATTTCAACTATTCATTTATAAGAATTTACCCTTTGGACGAAATACATTTATTTAAGTGTTATTAATTTTTGTGTTTTTATCCAACTGCTTTTTTTCTTGTTAATAAAAACTACTTCTTGGTTGATACAAGCATGTTCATGTACTTATTCTTTTATGCTTGTTTCCTTGTGCTTGACTCATTAACTTTTATTGACCAAGATGGTTTTGTTTTGAGCAAGTGCTGATGTTATAAATTTTCTTGAAATAGTAAATAAAGCAAACACATTCATGTAAGCAAATATAATCATCATTTATCTAAGAACATGAAATTAAAGGACATCTATTGAAGAGAAATTGAGTACATTATTCAAAAGCAGAGGCACTCGCCTAATAAATTTTATTTTAACAAGGCATTAAGCCAAAATACAATGCTAAAGAGAAAAATTCGTCCTAAAGGGATCTTAGATTTGAACTCATAAATATAGGTTGTAAGGGAAGAAATAAACTCATGAGCAATCTTTTCCTTTTTTTTTCATTAGTATGGGAAGTCCTCTTAAGCATCTTTTTTTCCTTGGTGATATGCTCAAGAGTGTCATGAGTTAGTGATTCCAATTTGTCTTCCATCCCATGGCAAGTTGCCCTAACTTTGGCCAATTAGAGTTCTTTCCTTTTTTCTTTTTTATTTTGTAATGGAACGAACTCGCCCTCATAGAGTGCTTTAATAGTAGCTCTACCTTAGACAATTTATTAGTCAAGTGATGAAACTTCATTCCTAGATCTAGCCACCTGTGTAATTAGTGTGTTAGCATTGGTTATGTTACTTACCAAAGTGGGGAGTTCCCTTTTAAAGTTCTCCAGTGTTTGCTTTTGGTTGACATTTATCTCAGCTTTAGTAACATAGTATGAAATGAATTTTAGATCCTTTTGAAAAGTAGCTAATTAAGTAGGGTCTAGAAAGTCTTTGTGGAGAGCCTAGAAAGGCATTGGAGGCAAGTTATTACTTGCTAAGAATGATTATTGACTTCAGCTATCACATTCTCCCTTTTGCTCTCCACCTCAGCCTCAAAGCTTTTCTCTTCATTGTTCACGAGAGCGACGTATCAATGAAGTCCTATAAAGAAGGAAAGATTTGATTAAAGGCATTTTTACAAGAGTTGAAGCATCTAAAAGAGAAATGTGCCTCAGGACAATGAGTGGAGTCATATTCCTTAGCTAATTTTATTTTAGCTTGCTCTTTGCCCATTAGCCTTTTACCAGTAGCCTTGTCAGTAAGTGGTTGTGAAGTCCTAATTAGCTGAGAGGTAAATGGAGAAGTGGCCAATAGGGAAGACTGAGGATTAGACAACTGGGTGGAACTCACTTTAGAGTTTCAGTAGAGGCAGTAAGTTTGGGCAAAACCTCTTAATCTTAATTCTAAAAGAAAGGACTTTGGGCATTTCGCTTATTCTTTCCAATTTCTTCTTGGTGGGCTTAGTTGCCTTGCCTAAGTTCTCTCATATAAGATCTTGAATTTCTTTTGGTATGGCATTTGCAAAAGAGTAGAGTTACATAAATGCCAAAGGAAAATTACAGATACAAATAAAATTAGCTTTGTAAGCAAAATTTGAATCCAAGAGTACTATTTTACCAAGGATAAGTTATGGAGCTCCAAGCTTGCCTAGGTATAAACCAGTCCATTTTAGGAGGTTATGCTTCCTTCTTTCTTCATAAGTCATGACGATCCTTACAATGTCAGATGTGGCATCTGGAATTGGTGGGCGACAATCAATCCAAGGCCTTTGAAAAAATTAAGGCCAAACTGTAGGCAAAAATGTTCTCCCTCATAAAAATATATGTTTCTTAGTAATGGACAAACCATTCTTATATTATCTTATACTTGATGAGTTGTACTCTCTTCAACATTCTTTCTTGCTCAAGGTAATTATACTTGAAACCATAAAGCTTCTTCAATGCAAGGATCTCTATAATGTGCTAACTTTTAGATTTTGGAGCATCATGTATGGTAAAAGAAGAAATGTCATTTGGTAAAGGCCTTCAAAATATTTGTAAGGTAATATTATCTTTGGCTAACTTGCACATCCAAAACTTCACGATCCCAACCACCAATTAGCAAAATCAGATGAAGTGCCATCAAGGATATCCCAATCATCCATGTGTAGAGATTCCTTCCAATCTTCATTGATGGCCAAGATCATATGCAAAATGTATAATTCCTTAATCTTGGGTCACTTATGAGGCTTGTGTTGGTTAATAAAGTATACAAGGGCACAAGCACTATTCCATAAGCCTAAATTGCTTACTAATATAGTATGGGTTATACATCTCCACTCCACACCTATTATTTTTATTGAACTCCAGGGAACATGGAAATTGTAAGTCCCCAACAACAAGGCAACTAGCTTAGTTTTGGATCCACTCAACTACTTTAATGCCCAACTTGGGCTCATGATTGCTAACACCCCTATAAGAAAATCTTTTCTAATCTAAGTCGAATAAATCTAGGCAAAGTTGGTAACAAGGGTAGTTTTTTCTCTCATATGAGTGGAAAAAAGGTAAATAAATGGGAAAATTTATTGCCCATATAGGAAAATTACTTGACCCATTGGCCATAATTAGATATGGATAAAGGAGAAGGTTAAAGAATTCTAATAGTGAGTTCTAGGAAGTAAGCTAAAAGTCAAAACTGAACCATCAAGAGGGGGCCACCCATGGATCCAAAGGTCTCTCGCTCATTATTGGGATAAACCCATGAAGCCCTCAGTAAATATAAGCAAGGATTGAGGGACCTATGTCTAGGCATTGACCATGAGCTAAAGCTATGGCGACATTGAGATACTCCTAGGTAATTTTGTTTGAAGAGTTATAAAAGACATTTTTACAAAACATAAGAAGGTTATGTGCTCGCTCAAGGAAGTAGGATTAGTGTATTTGTGGTGCTTATTGATGAAGAAAGTAAAACCAAAGCTAGAAAGATCAATATTAATTCCTTTTATTGTCAACTTATAAGGCAATGGAGACTTCTTAACCGACTAGAAGAACATTGAATAACACTATGAGGTCAAATACTGACAAACATATATCCAAAGTGAAAAAAGAAATAATTGGTCAATCGCGACAAAAAAAGAAGGGCCACATTTATAAGAGATTTATGAATGGTAATGTAGTTGAGTGAAATTTGAAAAAGGTCATGAATACCTACTTCTACCCAATGTTTAATCAATATGGGGGCCATCTTATTGAACCAAGGTACATATTCAAGTTGGAATATCAGTCAAGTGTTAATGAGTGAAAGTATATTCCATAGGTTGTTATCTATTACCCTATAGAACCTTGGGGATCTCATCTAGCGAAGAGCAAAAGTTTTGCCATAAAAGTCAATAGGTTCATAAAACGAGGGTCCTAGACCATACATAGGGAGTGATGTGAAAGGGATTAATACCTGATGGTCAATGAGAAGATCATCATCGTTGTCCTTGAAAGCCTCATATATTTGCTCTAGAATGGCTTCTTAGGCGAATTACTAAGACTTCGTCATCTATGAATAAATGAAGAATAAGAACTGAACAAGGTTTTAAGAATTTGAGGAATTTGTAAAAGGACTTACTTTTGAAAGTAGTGATTTTAAACAGAGAAGCTCTAAGGAATGTTGTGAACATAAATGTGAAAATGTCTTCTTCTCAAAGGGATTTATAGGTAGAGTGAAGGTGAAAAGTCTCTAAGGAAATGTAAATTTTGAATTCATGGTGCCAAAATGGTTAACATGACTAGGTGATGTTATATATTCCAACCCTCCACTTTTCAAGAATCTTCCAAAGGTAGACCTCTTCACATACTAAGGATAGAAAAATTGGCTAACTGTGGTAACTGGCATAATGCTTTTAGACTTGGTCGAGTGATTTTCAAATCAACAACTAGGAGGTCCATGGTCGATTGTAGCCCAAAGATAATAGATATAGAGGACCCCGTTATCGCCTAAGTTAAAAAAGTGTGTTGTTGATTTGCACTTGAGCGAGAGATTTTTTTTTTTTTTCTTTTATGGGGTACTCTGATAGCAGAGTGTTGCTCAAAGGGCTTTAAGTACCTCACACTTTTTTTGCTTGGTTAAGAAATTTTCTATCCTCTAGGGGTGTACTCTAATGACTGAACGTCACTTAAAGGGCTTTGTAAAGTACCTTGGTCATCCTCTACTTAGGTAAGACTCTTTCCAAAAGTTGGGGATGATAATGGTTAGTCAAGCATTGCTCAAGAAGAAAACTTTGGGCAAATGAGTTCTCCACTAGTGTACAAGATGATTGAATGTTGCTTATCGCATCTCCCTAGGGATCTTGATGAATGAGGCATCACTCAATATGTAGCCTTAGGCAAATTGAGTATTTCATGGAGCCCGATGAGTTTACTCTTAGGCGATTTAAACTAGAGATTTAAGTTTGCTATTAAGGTTTCGTTCACTTCCGTTTTGGCAATATTACTTGGGCAAGATGTTCTTGAGTAAATAAGGCCTTTATTAGGATACAATTTTATAATTCACTCTTGATATTTTAGAATTGTAAGGACATTATTTACACTCTACCTCATTTTTACATGTTTTTAAGCCTGAACTTTACATATAAAGACAAATTTGACCTTTAGAGGCTTTGCCTACCATTTATTATTCAGCTTTTGGGCTTAAGCTGGATGACATTAAGGGTTTTTTTTTTTTTTTTTTTTTTGGATTTATAAAAGCGTTGCTTTACAGGCTTGGGCTTCATCCAAAAATATTGAGTTTTTGGAATTTAGAAATGCATTGGCTTGAAGGCTTGAGCTCGCCTAGTATAATGGATAAGCTTTGTGCTAGGTGTAGATTTGTTAATCTTGTATGCAGTTGTGATACGTTAAAGAAAGGACTAATACAATTTATGTTCTTCAGAGCTTATTTCTTCTCAATTTCTACTTTTTTCTGTTTGTTGGACAATCTCTCTATTTAATTACTATTCGAGTTGACAGTATTTTGACTATATATTCACCTCTTGATTGATGACATTATTGCTACGGATGATATATACTCAACTCTTAATTATTGTTATATGTCAGATCGATTAATTGGAGTTAATCATAGTGATACTACTGGCAATAATAACTAATATAATTAAATTTACTCTGGAGATTTTGCTTCCAAATCTACCATCTCACTAAAGCCGACTTTCTCAAAGTCTCGAATTGATCATATTACTTATACTTTTCTTTCTTTTGGCTATTGCACAAGCAGTTCATATTTGTCACTGCTCTGAACTTGGTTTTCTTTTTGAATTTCATAAGTTGGCCTTTTTATGTATTGGCAATTACAGTGAAGAAATGGCGGCCTCCAAAATTTTGGACAAACGGCACGACGGCAAGCCCTAAGCCTAACAGAAGCAGCAACCGCTAGGATTCGCTACCTACTTGAGCAGCGCCAACGCCCTTTCGTTCTACTTGGCGTCAAGGCTCGCGGCTGTAACGGTCTGTCTTACACCATCAATTATTCACGTTCGAGATCTTAATCGAAAATATTGATTCTATCCACCGATTTACAATTTGGCTTTTTAGCCCAATTCTTGTGCACGCGAGCCTTATTGCTGTCTTGCTCGGTATTTGTTTATAAATCACTTCAGCAATGTATTATTTATGTTATTTTTGAAATCCTTTCATATATACAGCATTTTTCATTTAGAATTATATGGTTTGTGTATTAGCGATTGAGTGTTGAATTGTATTATATTTTTGTAATTCAGAAAATGGGATAATTGGGTTTGAAGCTTTGTTCTTGATTTTGTTTATTTGGAATTATAATGCGCAGAAGAGAAAGGAAAGTTTGATGAGTTGGTTGAAGACAAAGGAGTTAAGATATTGATTGATCCTAAGGTTCTGATGCATGTCATTGGAACGAAGATGGATTTTGTTGATGATAAGCTCTGATAATTAATATTTTGTGATTTTCTCTATTTTTTGTTTGCTGTTAATATACATTTATTATGCTGTATGTGCTTGCTCTCATGTAGTTACGCTACATTTTAAGAAAATGTTGTAGTAGTCTTCAGCATTCTTTGAACATGGTTCAGTGCTTTCAACTATAATTTTTTGTTTGATGCCAGAGGTAATATATTGTTTAATTTGTTTCAAGTGATGGTCTCATGAGCAGAAAATTTGCATTTCTAATGCAGCGGAATCTTGTCTTCGAGAAATTAATATTGAAGCATTATTTGTACTTATATGAGGATGTTTTTATTTTTACACTTTTAGTGACGAATTGCACTTTTTTCACTGAGTGAAGTTCTTTCTGTCTCTCTCTCTCTCCTACTTATATCTCATTGGTTGTCGAGCAACGATTTCCTTTCCTCTCTTTAATATATGTTACTTCGGTTTTTTTTTTTTTTTGAAACTGTATTTTGTTTTTCATCAATCCCAACCCTAAAGGTCAATGTGGTTGTGGAGAGTCCTTTATGACGACGAGTAGTTCAGAAGCTGCTAAATGTGGTGGTGGTGGGTAATCGCAATACTTGTTAGTGGTTTCACTCCCATGGTATCATCTTATATTCGTTTATAAGCATTAAGGTTGCTGAAACAATGTTATGTGGACGAGAGAATGATAGCTTATGGAGTCAGTAGTCTTTCCTTATGTTTTTCTTCAATAAAGAAAATGGATAGTTTGTGTATATTATGAGAATATAACTTGTTTGTTGGACACTGCACTGTAGATATTCAGTGTTCAACAAGGGTTTTGTAGATGTTCAATGTAACTATAACATTTGACGGCTCTCTGCTTTTAGTAAGAGGAAAGATCATTCATTTTGTGCCTTCATTTTCTGCATAGATCTGGATCTGTACAGTGGCTCATTTGTCATTGTTGTATCGGATAGCTTCAACATAAAGATGCATTGATATCTCAGCAAGTGATCAAACTATTATCTGTTGATTAATCATACCGAATAGTGCCATAAATGATGCAAGAATAGATGTTTAGAATAACCTTTGTTAACAATTTTCCTTTTTTTATTGCTCTTAAGTGAAGTTGCAGCATACAATTACACAATGAGATTGGTTAGATGGGAAATTCAAATGAACGAATTGCTGTCATTAATGGAAAAAGATGAAATAAGGTCCTTAACTGGGTCGTGACATACCTATGGTAAGTGAAAATATTGACGATAAGAAACACTGAAAGTAACTATTGCGTGCAGTTTTTTCAAATATTTACTTTGGTTAAATTGTTGTGTGGAATTCTTAGCTTAAGAAAATGTGACGGTTTCGTTACAGAAAACTCACCGTCTCCTTTTAGATCAAAAGGTATATGAATAGTTAAAACTTTCTCTGAGTTCTCTTATATTCTAATTAGGTAACAAATTTACCATTGGTCATACTTTGTCTTTGGGTCCTGTGGATTATAGGTTCCTGATTGAGTTAATTAGTTTATTTGTTTACTTCTACCAAGTCAAGCTTGAGCTGATTATGAAAATGTTGAAGTTGATGATGCTTCTTGCTCAAACTAGTAAACTTTTGCCAAACCAAATTTGTACAAGCAAATGTTTAGCTGTGCTCAACTCATTTATAGCTTTATAGTTAAAGGTTCATTTTATCTCCATGCTTCAAATCTATTTGCTAGCCATTTGCTTTATTCTTCAATTCCAATTACGAGACCCCCAATAGGTAACACAGTTTGAGATCGACGATGTTGAGTTGATAAACATTGTTGATTTGGATATAACAAATTCTTTTTATCGTAGAATTGAACCTGTAGGTGCTAGCTTGAGCAGATGGTATACAGATTAATGACATTACCAAGTGAAGTGGAATTTGGAAAGCTTTGTTATCTAAAATTTCTTCCTTCAACTGGTGTAAGTAGTGCTAGGCTTGATTTGGGTATCGGGGTACTTAAAAACTCATAAGAGGGTGGGCAGCATTCTCAACTACTACAGTGCTAAACGGTACTGAATGGCTGAAGGTGCTCAACAATGTTTAATTCTGCCACTGAATGCGTTCAACTTCTCTTCTTCTCTTGGTCAGAATGTGAAGGAAGCTGTCTACTTAGTCCAATAGCTTGAAATATGAAGTTAAAATGTGTTGGGGCCACATTTCTGAGTTTCAATGTCATTCAATAAATCCAACAGAAAAGTTTCAGGCAAACACTCAATTGTGATGCTATTTTAGTCCAAATTAAATCACATAAATGCAAAGAAATTTCACTCCCATTTTTAATTCCATTGAAGCAGCACACATCCAGTCTCTAAAATCTTTACCAGGTCGAGACCAGAGGTGAGTTGCTTCTTTATTTCGAATCCCCTGGAAAATATCTAATAACTTGGGCAATTAGATAGTGATAGCTGATAAACGACGCTTACTTTTCAGCATCTACATCAATAGTATTCATACCAAGCTTTGTGGTGACATAACATAATACCAATGCGATTTTCATGTGAATCATTAGTCTTTAGGATGAATCATTCAAGACAAACCCGTCTTTGTAACGAGTGAAATAATAGAACTAATAACAAGGTTTGGCAATATGCAGTACTTTGTAGTCCATATTTGCAAGTTCATCCTGTTATTTACATGCAGAGGTTAACCTCAAAACTCAATTTGTGAGGTCATTATCACCAGATACAATAACACGAACTTATTTCCAACAGGTCAACTCTGCATTATAACTTTAGCAGATCTGGGAATGGTTAAGTCTACAACATGGGATCATAATTTACTGAGCTATGGTAATATGGAAACAAAATAACAGCACAAGTAATGAAGCTTGTCAATCACTTATTCTTTCTGGCCTATTCGATTGTGAGCATCCTGAGGAAGTTGACGTAATGACTAAATGTATATTTGCTACCCCATTCTCATAGGAGAAGATAACCGGTGCCTTGACCATTCTTCCAATGCTTGGCGGTGGAGAGTGTTCATCTGAATATAAGGTCGCTTTTCTATGATCAATTTTTCGGCCATTTTCCAATCTTCCACCACACCTAGAGCCACTAACAGTGCACACATCACAGCAACGCTTCTTCCATGACCTAAGAAAGCATTTAGCCATTTCTTAATAGATAAATCATTTTGCAAGTACGCAACAAATTTTACAAGATAATTGTTTGTAATAAAACAGCAAGAAACTGCTAACAACTTGACAAAAAGAACAAATATCCTTAAATGTGACATGCCCTTTCTCATGCAAATTAGGAAAAACGAGCATGATAATTATTTTCTCAAATATTTAACATATCAGAAGTTTTGTTTGGGGCGTTTCAGTCTATGATCTTAACTTGAATACCATGTATTATTGGGTACTAGGATAGTCCAGTATAGGAAACATAAGAATGAAAGAGAGAGAGAGAGAGAGAGAGAGAGTTTGATTAACCGTGTATTTCTTTAGAAGAAACAAACATAAGATGCGCTCATGATCCTATTGCTTTTCATCCATCACAACTAGCATTCAATTATGGAAAGTTGGAAATCATGCAGTATTATATCTTCCTCTTTAAGGAATTATACAGAAAATCAATATAACTCGGTTAAAGCTAGAACTGCTCTTCAAGTACCTATTATGATGATTGTCATCAAATGATTATTCATTTTCCAATAATGAATTACAACTGCACTATAGTGACAATGATGAAACATGGGATTTCAAGCATTTGAATTTCCATGAGCCGTACCATAATTTCTCATTACAAGCAAACCAACAGCTTAATATATTAAAATCATGCACTAAAGAAGATCAATATTACAAATACATTGTGAAATAAATTTTATTACTGATTCCCCATTTGAAAACTTTTATCTAAGAGATAGAAGGCAATAATCTATAGCTATAGCAACAAGGAAGATAAATCTAAACATAGGAGCTTGGATATGAGAAATTAAGGGGTGACATGCAAAATGTTAATGTCAAGGAGGAGCAAAGCATGTGAGTTCAGTATTCTAGTGTAAGAAGAAGTTCACAACATGAAAGTAACAATGCCGAAGACAAATGAGGTTGCAAAGAATTAAAATGAGACTTATCAGAAGCATGAACAAGTTCATATTTAGATTGAAAATGAAATGCATTCATTTGAAAATCTTAGTTTAGCATTCTACAAAAATTTTAGAGTTGCAGCCAACTTTAAAATTCATTTGCAAGACAAGAAAAGCGGCCAAAGGATTATCAAGTTCAAGTTACATACTTTAATAAGACAATGAGAGTAGTCAGTCCTTGAACATTTCAAAATTTACACAGGTGTTTTCTCCAATGAGAAAAAGAATAACGTAAATATGGGGAAGAATAATGGACAATCAAACTATGCAAGACAATTCAAATAGAACATTATTTTAAATAATTAAAATATAGCAAACACGTAAGTAAAGTTAGAGCAGATAGATTCATCTAGGATATTGATTGCCAAATTCACAATTTGGAGATGGTAATCACCTTCCTGACTCATCCATGCTTGTAAGTACATCTAAATTGAATAGAATGCTATGTGAGATCAATACATCCACAATATAATTAAAATGCTGTTACAACACAGTAAGATGGTTACAATAAGATGGTTAAGAACATAGCCATATATATGATTAACACAACTGGATAATGTAAGAATAATTATCATCCAAGCAACCAATCTAGGTGCAGAAACTTACATATTTTTGTAAATTTAAGAAAACTAACAAAACTTCAACTTTTACTTGGCAGTCAAACTTCCACATTATTGCTGTAGAAGCAATTGACATTAAATGGAAATATAAAAATTTATTATTTTATTATAGTATAATCTTGATTCAAACTAGAGCATGTGCCTCCAGACAACAGCAAACGAAAACACACAAGTATACAGACAGATATGTGCACACACACAAAGAACCATAAGGCTTGGAAATCATAGTGTCCAAGGAAGGTGACCTAACCACAGATACAACTTGTTTCATTATTATGATGATTATTATTATTATTATTATTATTATTTTTATTTTTATTTTTATTTTTACCACTCAAGAGAATGAAGGAAAATAGACACACCAGAAAAAGCTGATGTAAGCTGGGGATGTTTTAAGCAAGAGGATAAGACACTTAGAATGTGCTTAAGGTAGTTATAGTATCCTGGCGCCTAACAGCATATATTAGCAGTTCCTACATAGACAAACTGGCAAACCCAAATCATTTACAATGAGCAAGCGGAATGTTGAGTACTTCTATTACAGCTTACCTTGCATAATAATCCTACAAGTTGAGAACCACAAAAAAAAAAATTTTAAAAAAGGAGTAACTTAATCATTTTATGTATTGAATACAATCAAGAGATGAACTATTAGATTGCCTCGTAATCATGATAACAAAATGAATGTTTTAGACAAGCACATTGGAGGTGATTCCAGAAATCTTCTACTTCAGACTTGGCTACCGGAACACAAATTCATAAGCACTCCGTCTCATATATACACTAGTACCAAAAAGTTCAACAATGCACCACACCGATAACTTTGCCTGGATACAAAGCTAATGCAAGTACTGCTAGGTTAAATAAACAACCTGCCACCACTATAATAAGCCTAGTAAAATGAGACTAATGGTACACCACAATAAAACGAATAAACATCCAGCAATCAATAGTCAATGCAGCAAGAAACAAACCATAATTCAGTAGCAGCAGCACTTATATGATCAAAAAATTATATTATCATTACCATATGCACAGTGGATAAAAAAACCAGCAATCAATAGTCAATGAAGCAAGAAACAAACCATTATTCAGTAGCAGCAGCACTTATATGATCAAAAATTATATTATCATTACCATATGCACAGTGGATAAAAACCGGCTTATTCTGTGCTCTTTTCCTGCAAGCCCACTTAACAGCTGATTCAATATCTCCAGGCTGAGGAGACCTTGTGTCCCAAGTCGGAATGCACAAATAAGAGAGCCCTTTAAACTCCGACTTTCTTGGAAATTCACAGGTACAATCTATAATAGCAAGATCACCAGGTGGCAATGTTTCACTCGAATAGGGCCACCCACCAACATAAACCCCCTCACAAACCTCACTATAAGGCTCTTCACGACTGGTCAATCTACGCAATCTTGAAAAGAGTCTAACAAAGAACAAGTATGGGCTGAACATTATAATTGACCAAATTGGAAAACTCCCATCTGTGTTTTTGCCTAAAAGCATTGGAAGATTTATAGAAGGGTGAGAGGCTAGTGATACAAGTACAGATACTAATGAAGCATACAAGAACGGTATCGATAATACGGTGAAACCAAGAGTTCTAAGGTATGCAAAGAAGAGGAACAGTACTATTGCTTTTAATCCAATCAAGATTGATATACCCACCCCCATTACTTCAAGATCGGATATAAAACTGGAAACTTTGAATCAACAATTGAAAAGGGTGTTTGAATTTGATTGTTGCAATGTAAAAAAAAAAAAAAAAAGCTTCTTTTTCACTTGAACACGAAACAAATAACAAAACAAAATATAGCGAATGATCTTGAGAAGAAAGGTTACAAGAAAAATACCCGGTCTAGCAAATTTATAATTGCGAAAAATCCAACATTTTTTTGCAGCCGTTTTATTTTTATTTTTAAATGAAAAAAGGAAAAGGAAAAAGTGCATCGTAGATGTTGTTTGTTAATATGACTTTCTAAGTAGTGATTCTCTTCGTATATGGTTGTAAAAAAACTCCAAAGTTAAAAGAACTTGTACCTTTTATTGATTTGATTACTAAACTTTTGAGTATAAAGAAAATAACTTAAATGAGAGGGGTTAGTAACTGCAACTTTTTTTAGAGAAGTTGAGAAATATTTACTTTAAAATTATTTTTTAAAATAAATTTGTTTAATGAAATAAAACTATTTATGTTAATACATTAGGAATAAAATATTTTTTGGTATAGAGAAAATAACTTAATGAGAGGGGGTTAGTAAATGTAAGTTTTTTTAAAAAATTGAGAGATATAAAATAAATTTGTTTAACAAGATAAAACTATTTATATTAATAGATTAGGGATAAAATAATATTTTATCATATACATCTCTAAAAATTAATAAGCGAATCAAATATAATTGTGAGGCATATTTTTCAAAAAGAAAATATATAAACTAAACATTGTAGAGTTTAACTTTATAAAAAGTTTCATTTTCAATGAAGTTGCTTTCATGAAAGTGAGTAATTTTATACTAAATAAGACTATAGTTTTACCCCATTATGAGGGTTAGGATTTTCCTACAGAGGAAGAGTGTTTTGTCAATAGGAAGAACTTTTGTTTTTTAATTGTTCATTCTTATTTTTATCCCTTAGTAATCATCTTTTTTTTTTTTTTCTTAGTCGAACTAAGCTTTCACAATATCTTATTAAGGTCCACTACTCTTTTCTTCTTTGTCCTTTGACTCGTATAACCTAACTATAAGCACTAAATTTAAATTACTGAATATGAGTTCAATGATGAGAACTTTGCTGAATTCATCTAAAAAGGGTAATGAGAATAATGTCTAAGAAGGGATAACGTTTAGACAATCATTGAATCAAACTTTTTCCTCAAAACCTAAGCTTAAATGCAAAATTTTTAGAATTTCATAAGTTGTATGTAAAACCAATTTAGATAGTTGTACAATCAATTTAGATGGCTATACAGACAACTAACTTAAAGTTAAACAAAGTAAACATCTTGTAATAGTCACCTAGTTAGCCTAGTAGTTGTTTGTATAGACACTCTCTTGGTTGTACAGACAATTTCAAAATTCAAAATTTTAGAATATTTAATGATCTTACCTATAGAGAGAGGGATAAAGGAGAATAAGGTGTAATCTATGTTAAGTGGCACAGGTACATCCCTTTTTCTCTATAAATACTCTACCTCTTAAGGGGTGAGCAAAAGCTTTTTTTTTTTTTTTTCCAAAGAATTGTTGTCAAAATGAATACCTATAAGCCATAGAAATCCCACAGCTATTTGCTCACACTTAAGGTTCAAGGTAAAAAAATAATAATAATAAGCGCAACTTGATTAACTGACTCGACTTGATTAAATAACATGATATGACATATAGTTAAATAGGTTTGGGTTTGATATATATAGGTTTGGGTCATAAATGGGCTAACCCATTTATATTTGACAACAAAATAACAGGTTTAAACAAGTTGACCCGCCTAACCTCAAGAGACAATTAAATGTGATTATATAATTCGATTAATGGGTTAACATATAATACATAACACAAGTGTACACATTTAAATAAAATTTAACTAAAGGTTTTATATATAAGAAAATATATTTGAATTCAATCTTATAGTATTTAGATTTTCAATATTTATCTTTATTTTTTCAATATATAATTATTTTTAGTTAAAAATTAAATATTTTTAAAATTTTCTATATATTTTTAGTTTAAACATGTATTTTTGTGGCATGACATGTTAATATCCATTATGACATTATTAACTAAATGGTTATACAGATCGTGTTGTGTAACCTACTTCATAAACATGTTCATGTTAGTATTGAAAATTTTGACATGATTAATTAAACGGGACAAGTTCAGATTATACATTTTTGTATTATACAAGTGTCTCGATACAATATGATTAGAAATGAAATGACATAAATTGTCACCCTCTAATTAGAACCTTTGCATTTTGGGGAAGAATTACATCACTTAAAGTGCCTCTAAGGTTCATGAGCTAACCATTATACATCTTTTTCCCTTTTTTATCTCTCTCTTCTCCCATTCTTTTCTTCTTTGTAATTTTTTACTAGCAGCAAACCCAAAGGACTATACAAACACCTAATTGTTTGTTCAAATATTTTTATGGTCTATTCAAACTATTAATGGTCTATTAGTCTGTATAGACCATTGACATTGCTTATAGATATTATTCACATCAATGCCTCCTCTACTTCTTCCCTTGACTTTCAACTTTTTTTTTTAATATATTAAGCCTAAAAATGGATGGAATGAGGTAGGTTGCAACAACCAAAAACTTTTATTCCCATGATTAGTCATATTTTATGTTTAAACATTATTTTTACAGATTTTCTAGTCTTATTTATGGTTTGATTCTCACCTTCTTTATCTCCTCTATACATATGATTAAATGAAAAGCGATAAGGAGAGACTAAAAGCCTATGACCTTTAGCTTCCTTTTAGTTTTCTGCTTATTTTATATATTTTATCTTACTTTTCATTATGTCTAATAATACAATCCTTGAAGGGTATTGGTTGGTCTTCCTAATGGCCAAACTAGCGCCCTTTCCATCTTTATGGTGTGGATTGTAAAGATATGTCATTAGGGAAGGTTATGGACACAATATGACCACCTATCGAGTCCTTCCACGTTTTTTCCCCTTGACACATATGGCTTGTTTTGTCACCATACACATACATACACACTAGTTGAAAGATGCATCCTAACTCTTTATATGGCTAGAAATGCATTCTTCATTCATCTTTGATGTGTTAGTTATATTTGAGGTTGTAGACACTAAAGACTCCATGGATCCTCCTTATATTCTACCTATAATTGATATATGCCTTATTTACTTTGTCTATCCATACACACATTTTTATGACATTGTACATACCATGAATACAGTGTATAGTCTTTTGTCTACCATTTAAGCATATTTTGATGTTGGGGTAGAATATTTAGGCATACATATCCTACATTGTTCTTGCATATATGATATGTACCTTGTGATGAGTATTTAGTGATCCTATTGATAAAGGTAAAATCGGTAATGCTCTTCCATGTTAGGTTACCATGATTAGATGTAGGGATTGCTCTTTTCATAATTCTTAGTACTAACTTGTGTCTTCTTTTATTTATATTTCCATATTGTATCTTTAATTTTACGATTGCATGAAACCCCTTATTTGGCCATGTATTCCTTCATCCCCATGGTGAATGTGTTTATATATTATGATTGATGCAAATGTATGAGAAGATGTTAGATGAATGATTAGGGCAATGTTAACATGGACTAAGTAATTAATAAGGACAAAACATTTAAATATGAATCTTAGATTTCCAAAGGTTAGATCCTAAAGTTTAAGTGACTTGGGGGTGCAAAACCTTTTTTCCTAAGTTGTACTTAATTTTTGAACTTAATCTTTGATGGGCTAGAGATTAGTTGGACCTTTTAGTTGACCCATTTAGAATAGAACACATATTTGCCTAAAATTTTATCATGATCAAAGTCATGTGGCAACTCTAGTCAAGTATCTAGGGTAATACCAAAGTATTATCCCTTTAGATCCCCATTGAACACTTGATTATTCATGTAAGATTTTACCTATCAAGAGGCCTATTCTTGGATCCCCTATTGATCCTCTCACATGCTACTAAACAACCCCACATCTTCCCCACTCCTTGACAATTGATAAAAAAAAATTAAGAGTTGCAAGTAAGATTTCATTAATTTGAGCACAACTATGAAAACAATGAGGCCCTCATAATGGTAACTCCATTAGAGACTAATGAAATTAACTTCACACATTAATGATATCTGGTTCAATTTTAAAACTTTTCTCTTATTAGTTGAATTATCCATTATATTTAATAGAATTATAAATACCACGTGCATTATGTCTACTATATAGTTAATCGATGAGTTCTCAAAACTTAATACTTAAACTCCATTTAGGCTAAGGAGATTGTACAGAGGGCTTATTAGTACCTTCAGGAATATTAAATAAAAGGTGTATGACAACCGTCCTCTAAGTTCGTAGAAGCCATCTATTATAATAACCCTTTAAACCTATAAGCTTATGTAAGAACTTTAGTAGCCTAAAATAGGAAACCCATCCTATTTAATTAAATTTCTTCCAAAGGAGTGTGAAAATCCTTAAAAGCATAAATAAATCTTTATTAGCACTAGATTTTAGTTCTTAGGATGCAAGCTTGAAGATGAAAATCACTAGACCTATTCCCCAAGATGCAAGGGTAAAAGCCAAAGGCAGAGAAATAAAGTCTTAGGAGACCTTGGAAAAACCCAAAGCCAAGGCAGAGAAATAAAGTCTTGGGAGACCTTGGAAAAATCTAAAGCCAAGCCTAAAAACCAAAACTAAACCCAAGACCAATCCTACTCAAAGGGATGTACATCCCATCCCAAAATAGAGAAGTACAACCCTTAAATGGGGAAGTATAGGCCTTCTTAGGGATTGGATATGTATGTGGTGCAACCAAAACCATTTATAGCTCTAGTCCTCTCACCTAACACTTATAAATACCCCCTTATTTGAGAAAGGAAAAGAAAGGCTTGGAAACCTTGAGGTTACTCTACCAAAATCACTCTCAAACATCCCTCGAACATAGAAACCCTAAACCTTAACTTACCCCAACTCACTCTAAGGTATAATTAGACCTAATCTCTTTAACTCTGTGTATTCCTTAAGCATTTTGGAGATAAATATTGAACTTGTAAGCCTCTGAAGGCACAAAAACACATAAAGGTATTTAGGAATCCGCCTCACTCCCCACTTCTTCTTCCCTCTTCTTTTCTTTCTCTGCTTTTAAAACCTAGGAAATAGGGGTTGTACAGTCTTGTCTATAAGCTGTACAACCTTTACCTAGGCTACACAACCCTGATATTGGGTTGTATAACCTAGTTTGATTGGTAGATAGTTTTTTGTAAAGTCTATTTTCTTCCCCTCCTTTAGATTCCTTTCTTTTTTAAAGCTTTTTTTTTAATGATGTCTTATGACTCTAGTGTCAAAATGAGGTGAGGTTTAATGACCTAAGACCGTTATTCATTTCAAAAATGGAGTTTTGATTATGCCTCATATTGAATCTTTATTTCTTTAGGTGTGAGCTTTAAACATCTTTTGGTTTAAGTTTGAAAGTGAGCCCTTGTATAGAAAACTCTTGTTTAGGTTTGAAAGTGAGCCTTAAAAAACTATTGTATAGGTTTGAGTGTTAGCCTTGGAAAAACACTTATAAGGTTTGGGGTGAGCCTAAAACACTAGACTAAGTGTGAGCCTGGGAAAAATACTTGCAAGGTTTGGTGTAAGCTTAAACACTAAATTGAGTGTGAGCTTGTAAAATACTAGTGATTGAGTGAAACACCTAATTGGTGAATTAGGGAGTGGATGTAGGGTTGGTTAATACCTGAACCACTATAAAACTCTTATGTTCATTCTTCTCCTACTTTTTCTCTAATCTTTCATATTTGTGAGCTTCCTCCAAAATCAAAACTTTAAATTTGTCATCAATTCAACCCTCCATTCTTGGTGCACTAAGGCCAACATTTTAAAAATAATTTTGTAATATGTAGCATAATCTAATGTAGGATAAATGCTTATACAATAATTATTGTGAAATATTTTCTTGAAATTAAACTTAACATTAGTTTTTTAAAAAAATCAAATTCATTAGCTTAATTGTAATGAATGTTTTGGAACTGGTAATTTATTGGTATAACAAAATTATATACGACTATGTCAAATGAAGTTAAAGCCTAAGAATGTAATACTAGGCTTCTAAATTTATTAAATGTCATAAATCTATATTGATTCTAATTTTTTAGATACACTACTCAAGAGATATATGGATTTTACCTGCATTTTCCATCTACTAGTTGAAAAAATTACTATTTCTCCAATAGATTTCTATAAGATTAATGGCTTATCATTTTAAGGACCTCCACCATTTATAAATGGCAGTATCTAAGGGCTATATTTTGGTTCTCCTTGGGGCTTTTATTACTGAAGTGAAGCTTATTGATCAATTTCACACCATGCACTCTTACTGAGATTGATTGCTATATGTGCTACTTCTAAATGTTCTTCTAGTTCTTTTACAGTTCTAGTATTATGACCAATATATACTTCCTTTTAACACTTGAAGATCTTAGTAGAATTGGGCATGTCAATTGGGTTGTCACAACCTTGGATTTTATGTACCATTCTTTTGATCAATCATACCATAACATTATACATGTTTAAACTTTTTAGTAAGTTATTAAGGTAAACATCAAACTTTCTTAACTAATTTCAACACACTATGTTTGTACATTTTTCATATTTAAGAATTACAAACAAACATAGCTAAAGAAAATAATGATGTGATTCAACCACTTGAAGAGATCTCCATTCTAGCTCAAAGAAATTACTAGAGCTTGCCTTTTAAGGATCTTCATATTTATTGATGGTGAATGAACTATGTTTAATAAAGAGATGTAAGAATTTCATGGCCCTATATCAAAATTATACTTTAACAAATCATTAGTCTAATTATCAAGTTTTTTTTTTTTTTTTGTAGGTGAGGGTAAAGATCCAATCCATTAGCCTGATTGGATGACTAATGCTAGTGCAATGACAAAAAAGTAGATTTTACTTTTAAGACTTGATATCTTTAAGTGGTATTGAGGAGAGAAAGTTTTTTGTTTCAACTTGGGTCCATTCATTAACAAGTCCATCCTAATCCTCCTTATTCCATATTCATAGGCAGAAGTTCACAAACCCTTTTCTCTAGAGGTTCTTAGAGGGTGCACCTACTGAGGATCTTCGTAATAGATCTTAAAAAGATTATCAAATCATAGAAAAGCTTATTGGTTGTATTCCTTACTCTTCCACTCTTACATCTAACATCCCTAAATCTTATTCTTAACATGACACTGTATATAAAATAAAGGCATTACACTTCTGGTATTGGATCTTCCTCTATTTTCAAGGATATCAATTCTACTCCACCCATTAAGTCCATTATCCTAAGCAACTATAAAGTATACCATATCCATATATTATGTTTTTGGATGGCTGATGATCAAT
The DNA here is from genome assembly GCA_949677035.1 of Omphalea diandra. NCBI lineage: Eukaryota > Viridiplantae > Streptophyta > Magnoliopsida > Malpighiales > Euphorbiaceae > Omphalea > Omphalea diandra. Next base: position 22,935 of record CATIWR010083278.1, read on the forward strand.
AGTGCATTGTGCCTTTATAGCTTCATGATTCATTTTTTCCTTCTACTATTTTGGGTAAAGCTACATATGTAAGAAATGTTTTCCCTTTATTCTTCTTCACCTGTTATATCTTATTTCTATTCTAATGAAACAATTAGTAGATTTCTCAAAGTTAATTAAATGTATTAGTCCATAATTATTGCCAAATGTGCTCTTATAATAGAGATGCAAACACTGTAGGTAAATTAACACAATAAGTGGCATGTTTATAAGATTTCATAATTTATACATTTAACCTTCTTTGTAACTATCTTTCCTTGTAACAAACCATGATTGATCCTAACTGCTAGGTCAAGGACCTTAAAAGAAATTTGATAAAGTCACCTTTAAAACTTTGGATCTAGCTAACATCATAAAGGGATGCAATTATGAGCAATTGATAATAACACCAAATAGAGGCACATTTGGTAGTTCTTTGCATGAAGGTTTAACTTCCACTAGTGACTTTTACTAGTGGTTCCTCGAGTAGAGGTTTTTTGTCTATTAGTGATTTTGTTATTGTTTTCATCCTTAAGAGACTCAACCTCCTTAGTAAGGGAATCAAGATTCTTGAGAGGATCTTTTAATGCTTTATTTTCCTTTTAAAGAGTAAATGATGATAAGTTTAGAGGATCATACCTCTTGGTAAGCTTAGCAATGAGGTCATATAATTTTTTCTTAGAATAAAAGTCAAATGAATTTACCTCACTGTCTTTCTCACTTTCAAACTCACTTGAGGAAGAATATCTTCTTTTATACCTATGAAGTATAGATTAGCAATTTCTTTCACATCCTTAGAGCTCGCATCTTTTAAAGCATTTATATTATCTCATGTGGCTTTGAAGGCTCTTTTCTCCTTCATGGTTTTGTGTTTCCTTAATGTTTATGTTTCCTCTTTTTTGGACAATTTGTCATTAGATGTCATTTTTTATTGCATCTATAATAGATGATTCAGCTTTTAAAGCTCTTTCATGTGTGTCCTTTCCTCATTTTTCCCTTCTTATTTATTAAGAACATCTTCACTTGATTTATGATGAGAGCTAATTGATCATCTTTACTACAATCATCACTCTAACCAAAAAAAGTTAGTGAAAAGGTAGCAAGGACTTTTATACATATCTCTTTGGCTTTAGGGACCATGTCTTTCTTTTTAGGACCTTCTTCTCTTGCTAGTTTTTCCAATGTAATCTTATAATCCAATAGCTTCCTTATGATCTCATCTATAGTAAGAGCCTCTAATGTGTTTAACTTCTACATGGCAGTCCTATTTGCTTCCCTTTTCTCCTGAGGAAATGTCCTTAGTAGCTTGGCCACTATAACTTCATTGAAGTAGACTTTCCTCAATCGTTAAGAGTCTCCATAATGTTTATGAACCTATTGTACATCTCAATAATGGACTCATTAGGTTGTTATGTAAAAATCTCATACTTATTGTTGGACTAGGTTGGTTAACCCTAAGTCTTGGGCCTTTTTGGATTTTGACAAAGAAGATTGATCAATTTTAATGTTTCCATTAAGTGTTGTTTTACAGAATTAAGTTAGACATTCAATTAGAAGTTGGATGGATTTCATAATCTTAAAAAAGGCAAAGTTCATCCAAATTTGCAGTCAGTGATTTGTAGTTCGCGACCACGGCATAGCTCAAGATAAGGTGAAACTATGTCAGATGGATTCGCGGGCATCATCGCTGTCGTGACTCATCTAAAGATGAGAGTATCAAAGTCACAAATGAATTCGAGGTCAATGTTGTGCCTCAGTTGCTACCACGACTTTCATGGTGACTGAAGAGGGAACCAAGTCCACAACCACAACGTGCCAAGTGTCCTAGGTATCCGTTGAAGAACAAAATTTGTGAGGGCAACATTGTGGGTAGCAACCGCAATTCATGAAGATGAAAATTCTCCTTTAAACAAAAGAATTCGCGTCTCAATCGCTCCCTATACAAGGACTGATCGTGACCGTGAATTTTGTGGGTAGTTGGAAAGCAACGACTATATTTTCCTGATGGACCAATGAGGAGCTGACATGTGGACTAGCCGTTAAACACAAACCATATGGAAGGTGGTATGTCACGACCGCAAATAATTAGTAGCTGCCATGACTCTCGCCTGACATGTAATTAATGTCAGAATCTGACTAGCATGTCTTGAAGATTTGATGAGTTTCATAGTCTAACATCTCTTTGGTGGGTATGGGGTATAAATACTCCACCAAACAGTTATTAATTAGAGATAGAAAGAGAATTCATTACTTGTGTAAAAGCTTTTGCAATTTAGCTGCTCAATTTGTTCTATTCTTTATGAGATTGTGATTGTTGGGTGTGATCATTAAACACCAATTGTAAAAGGTTTTTATGTGAGCCTATGCAAACACTTGAGAGAGGTTTTAGTGTGAGCCTTAGAAAACACTTGTAAGAGAGGTTATTGTGTGAGCCTTGAAAACACAAAGTATAAAAGTTAAGTGTGAGGTGGAAACACATTTTGAGTGAGTGAAACACCCAATTGCAGAGAATTGGGGAGTGGACGTAGGGTTGGTTAATACCCGAACCACTATAAATCTTTATGTCTCTTTTCTACTCTATCTTTACCCCTCATTTTTTTTTTTAAAAAAAAAAACTAATTCAACCCCCCCTTTTTGGTGCTTAGGGCCAACAAGTGGTATCAAAGCCTGGTCTCACAAATAAGCCTTAATTGGGTGAGCAAAGATCATGGCACAAGAGGGAATCCACTCACACCTCAAGCCCTACTTTGATGGATCAGACTATACTCATTAGAAGTATAAAATGAAGATTTATCTTGATACAAATGTAGTGGACCTTTAGGATGTAGGTGTCAAAGAATGGAAGCCACCCATTAAAGTAGTGGATGGAATTGAAGAACTCATTCTAAGAGAAAATTAGGTTGAAGCCCATAGGAGGTCAAATGGCAAGAACAAGAGGTCAATGGCTATTCTTCTAAGGTCTCTCTCAAGGAAAGAGATTGGAAGAGTGCAACATTGCCAAATAGCTCATGCCATTTGGAAGACTCTCGAAAACTATCATGAGGGCATAACACTTGTTAAATCAAGTAGATTGAAGATGTACGTGATGGAATGAGAGCTCTTCATGATGAAAGACCGTGACTGCATCACCAAAATGATGAATAGACTTCTATCCATCGTTACAAACATGAAGAAATTTGGAAGGACTCTCACCAACTATGAGGTAAACATGAAAATCCTTAAAACTCTTTCATTAGATAAGTTTGGTGCAAAAGTGTGTAACATTCAAGGGTCCGAAGATTGGAAAGGTTCCTGCAAATGTGTTAATAGGCAAACTCTTAACTTGTGAGTTAGCCTTACAAAAGGATGAGTAAATGAAGAAATTAAGGGGCCAAGGAGAAAAATAAAAAAAAAAGAAAGAAGAACCTTGGTACTCAAATCCTTAACCAAGGAGAATAAGGTAGAAACTACCTCTAGTGATGAAAAGAGTGACAAAGATGAAGAAGAGCTAGCAATGCTCTCAAAAAGGACTAAAGAGTTAATTAGAAAAAGAAAAGAGAAAAGTAGCTTCAAGAAGACAACTCCTAATCCTAGAGAGATATCTAATGAAGTCACTTGCTATGAGTGTGGCAAGCAAGGCCACATCAAATATGATTATCCCAAGATAAAGAAGAAAAAGAGAGGGGACAAGGAGAAGAAGAAAGTTTCTTAGCCACTTGGGATAATAGCTCAAGTGAAGATGAAGAAGAAGTTGCCAACATTTATTTCATGGCACAAGAAGACTCTCCAAATGAGGGATTTGTGGTAGCCACCAATAAATCAAGTAATTGGCATGTGGATAGTGGATGTTCTAAGCATGTGATGAGAAATAAAAAGCTATTCACAACATTGAAGTGAAAAAAAGGTGGAAATGTCACATTTGGTAACAATGTCAAGGGTAAGGTAATTGGCATTGGAACCATTGGTAAAAATGTTTGTTATTTGATTAATATGTTTTATTAGTTAATGGCTTACAACATAATTTGTTGAGTGTAAGTCAATTATATGACAAGGGTAATAAAGTCACCTTTGATCCTAAGGAATGTTGAGTCACCACATTAGTGGATGATGAGGTTATTTTCAAGGGTGAAAGGAAAGGCAATACCTACTCAATTGACTTAGACAATTTGGCTAACCAATCTTTTAAGTGTCTTATGTCTTTGAGTAATGAAGCTTGGTTATGGCATAGAAGGTTTGGACATGCAAGCATGGATCTTCTACAAAGCCTATCTAAAGGAAAATTAGTGAAAGGCCTTCCTAAGCTAAATTTCACTAAAGACAAGACATTTGGTCTTTACTAAATGGGGAAGCAACATCAAGCCTCCCACAAAGCTAGAAATATTGTAAGTTCATCTAGACCCCTTCAACTAATTCATATGGACTTAATAAGACCCACTATAAGTGCTAGCTTAGGTGGAAAATATTATGCACTAGTCCTAGTTGATAATCATTCTAGGATTACTTGGGTGTCCTTTCTAGCTCATAAGAATGACACTTTTGACTCTTTCAAAAGCTTTGCAAAAAGAATTCAAAATGAAAAGGGTAACTTCATTTCTTCTATAAAAAGTGACCATGGAAAATAATTTCAAAATGAGTCTTTTAAAACCTATTATTCCGAGAATGAGATCTTTCATAATTTTTCAACTCCTAGAACACCACAACAAAATGGTGTTGTAGAGAGGAAAAATAGAACACTAATAAAAATGGCTAGAACCATGCTCAATGAGTATTCTTTACCGAATTACTTTTAGGTCAAAGTCGTTAATACTTCGTGTTATATTGCAAATAGGGTTTTTAAAAGACTCATTCTCAATAAAACATTTTATGAGCTATGGAATGGTAGAAAACCTAAGATATCATACTTAAGAGTATTTAGATGCAAGTGTTATATATTGAATACCAAGGATGATCTTGGGAAACTTGATTCCAAGACTAATACAGGTATATTCTTAGGCTATTCCACCTCAAGCAAAGCGTATAAAGTCTTTAATAAGAGTTCAATGGTAGTTGAAGAGTCTATGAATGTTGTTTTTGATAAATCTAGTAAACTTGATCATGGGAAAGGTATTTCTGTTGATGATTTTGTAGGCAATCTTGAAAAATTGGAGTTGAAAGACACTACAAGAGAAGAGAATAAAGATAAGGAAGAAGGTAAATCATCAAGAATAAATGAGGAACCACAACATCAACAAGAAGTTTAGCTAAGTCAAGATCTACCTAAGGATTGGAGATTCTCCAAGGCTCACCCCTAGGATTTGATAATTGGTGATACCTTTATGAGCGTAAGTACTAAATCTCAAGTTAATCTCTTAGATAATAATCTTGATTTTGTTTCTCAACTTGAGCTAAAATCTATTGATGAGGCTCTTGATGATGAAAGTTTGGTGATTGCTATGCAAGAAGAACTTAACCAATTTGAGAGAAATAAGGTATGAGAACTCATCCCTAAGCCTAAAGAACACCTAATTATAGGTTACAAATGAGTGTTTAGGAATAAGTTAGATGAGTAAGGTTTCATCACTAGCAATAAAGCTAGATTGGTTGCTAAGGGATACAACCAAAAGGAAGACATAGATTATGATGAGACTTTTGCCCTCGTTGTAAGATTAGAGGCCATTAGGATATTTTTAGCTTTTATATGCCACATGAATTTTAAGCTTTTTCAAATGGATATAAAAAGTGCATTTTTGAATGGAATTATTAAGGAAGAAGTCTATGTTAAATAACCTCCTGGTTTTGAGTCATATTGTTTTCCCAATCATGTTTTTAAATTGAACAAAGCCTTATATGTATTGAAACAAGCTCCAAGAGCTTGGTATGAATGGCTTAGTTCATTTCTTTTGAAAAATGATTTTGAAAAAGGAAATGTGGATACCATACTATTTGTTAAAAAGCACAAGCATGATACACTAATTGTACAAATTTATGTTGATGATATCATATTTGGTGCTACTAGAGTCTCTCTGTGAGGATTTTGCTAAGTGTATGACTAGGGAATTTGAAATAAGCATGATGGGAGAGCTTAAGTTCTTTCTCGATCTACAAATCAAGTAAACCAAAGAAGGGATCTTCATCAACCAAGTCAAATACACAAGGGAGATACTCAAGAAGTTTGGCATGGATGGTTGCAAAGTAGCCAAAACCCTCATGAGTGGTACCATCAAGTTAGACAAAGATGAATCGTGTAAGACGGTAGATGAAAATAGATATCGAAGTATAATCGGATCTCTACTTTATCTTACTACTTCTAGGTTGGATATCATGTTTGGTATATGAATATATGATAGGTTCCAATCCTCTCCTAAAGAGTCATATTTAAATGTTGTTAAGAGAATTTTTAAGTATTTGTATGGTACAATTCAGTTAGGGTTATGGTATCCTAGGGATTCATTCTTTAGGATAGGATATTCAGATGTGGATTATGCGGGTAGTTTATTAGATAGAAAAAGCATTTTCGAGACTTGCCAATTTATAGGAGAATGCCTAGTATCTTGGTTTAGCAAAAAAGCAAGTGTCGGTTGACTTATCCACCGCTAAAGCCCAGTATGTAGCTGCGAGTTATTGTTACACCCAAATCCTTTGGATGAAACAGCAATTAAAAGATTTTGACAAAGTGATTGATCACATACCTATTAAATGTGATAACACTAGTGATATCAATCTCTCTAAGAATCCCATCCAACACTCTAGGAGTAAACACATAGACATTAGACACTATTTTCTTAGAGATCATGTCCAAAAAGGTCATGTTGTGTTAGAATTTATTGCACAAATCATCAACTTGCATATATTTTCACTAAACCTCTCAATGATGAAAGATTAAACTTCATTAAGAGAGAATTGGGAATGCTTGATGAAAGCTCCCTAAAGTGAAAATTTGATCTTATGTGTTGATTATATGTGTGTTGATTATTTGTCTTGTGTTTTTATGTGACATATTCTAACTGGATCACAACTTTGAATTTTTTCAAAAACTTAATTCTCCTTCTTATCCTTGCTGCCTTCTAATTTGCGATCGCAATCCTCTGTTCAAATCGCGAATTACAAGTCCAAGACACCCAGTTATCAAACATCAAATTGCGGTTGAAAGAATCAAGCTCCACCGTAAATTTTGGTCAAGAATTCAAATTTTGACTGTTAAAGCACATATTCTTGAGGAAAATTTGTCAGTTACTCATAATTTTCAGAATTCGCAGTCACAACTCTGAAATTCGTAGATACAAATTAGGGTAACAGCCTAGCCATTAAGTGATTTGATTGCCAATCATTTCCATCTCTTCATTAATACATTTCTAGCCATTTACAGAGACCCCAAATGGCTATAAATACACCTTAAAACAGTAACATCCTCACTTCACTTTTGACATCAAATTCTCTCTCTCAAAATTCTCTCATACTCTTAAAATCTCTGAAACTCCTCCCATGGCTCCCAATAAAATGTCCAGACCATCAAAAGGCAAGGTCATTACTCAACCTTCTA